>CABHPP010149642.1:0-34217 GCA_902168425.1 Peromyscus attwateri
CGCTTGCTAGGCAAGCCCTCTACCACTGAGCTAAATCCCCAACCCCAAAAATAAATCTTAAAAAATGTCCTTTTTAAAAATTTTTTATTTTTACTCATGCACGCATCTGTGTATCTATGTGAAGGTCTTCCATGTGTGTGCAGGTGCCTTTTGGGACCAGAAGTGAGATCCCTGGAGCTAGAGTTGCAGGCAGCTGTGAGCCTGATGTGTGTGCTGGGAACCAGACTCGGGTCCTATTAGAGCAGGAAGTGCTGTTAAGTGCTGAGCTATCTCTCCAGCCCCTTCTTTTATTTTTTTATTTATTTTTATTTTTTTTGGTTTTTCGAGACAGGGTTTCTCTGTGTAGCTTTGCGCCTTTCCTGGAACTCACTTGGTAGCCCAGGCTGGCCTTGAACTGAGGGAGATCCGCCTGCCTCTGCCTCCCGAGTGCTGGGATTAAAGGCGTGCACCACCACCGCCCGGCCTTTATTTATTTTTTTTTTAAAGCATACATGTAGTCGAAAGTTTTCTCCAGTCCCACCTGGCCCCATGGTCCCACAACCGCTTATAAAATAATCATTCAGAGGCTTAATATTATTTACAAACTGTATGGCCTATGGTAGCCCTTTTGTTACCTAGCTCTTGTATCTTAAATTAATCCATTTCTACATCTTTCTTCTTGGACGGCAGGCTGGCGTCTCTTTAGAATGCCTTTTTCTTTCCTGTCTCTCTCCTTGGATTTCCTGCCTGCCTCTAAGCTGCCTTGCCATAGGCCAAAACAGCTTATTTATTAATCAATGGGAACAACATATATTCACAGTGTACAGAAAGACATCCCCCAGCAGTTCCCCTTTTCTATCTGATCAAAAAGGAAAGTTTTAGCTTTAGCATAGTAAAATTATATATAACAAACCAGTTATGAAGCAATAATTATAGTTATAATATCTAGTCTATATTTGGCAACATTAGAAAATATTCTACCATCTATCCTATTTTTGTGAGTCTAAAGTTTCATATCTAATTTATCTTTTATCATGACTAAAGAAAATTACAACTAGTCTTCAATTCCATTAAAGACCCCAGAAGGATATAATATTATCTAAGTAAACAGGAAGAGCATTGTAAGCAACTTCCAAAAATCTAGAATGACAGAGACAGCTGGCTACATGGACAGTCATCCAAAGTTCCTCTGCAATGTTGGGGCATCCATCTTCAGCCTATAGGCCTAGTATCTGGCAGACTTTTTAGTGAAGCAGGAAATTTGAAGGCTCATCTTGCCTTATTTTGGCAAAATTTAGTGGTCATTTTTCCATGGGTCCTACATGTCCAGTTGATACAACATTTTGTCAAGCAGTCCAGGCAAGAACAGTTTCTTGCCCAAATGGCTAACTTTTGCCATAAGGAAAGCAAACTCCATGTGGAGTTTTTTCGATGCTCATCATCTTCTTTAAAGTAAATCAGTGCTGCCAGGAGCAGACATGTCTCACTTTCCTGAAAGTCTAAGTTTTTAAAAACATTTTAAATGCCATATTCTGTAGGTCTTTGAAGTGTTTGAAGAGTACCTACCTAATTGAAATATATCTGTGTATACCTAAAAAACTGAACTAACATGACTATAAGTTTGATTATCATAGATGACTAACTATTAATCTGTATTTCTTAATTATACATTACAATTTTAAATGAGTTGCATAAACAATACCTTAAACAAGAGTAAAAATATACATACAGTATAACAAAATTAACTTTAAATTTGTACCAATAAACTAAAATCCATAGCAATGTAAAACATTTCAAACAAGTTGTTGCTCTTTAAAAGTAGATTCAATAATCCCATCAGATCTATATCACATACACATTTCTTTAATTTATATGTTTGTTTGTTTTGAGACAGGATTTTTCTAAGTAGCTCTAGCTAGCCTGGAACTCACGCTGTAGACCAGGCTGGCCTAGAACTCACAGAGATCTGCCTACCTCTGCCTCCCTCCTGAATACTGGGCCACTTGTGGGATAATTGTACACTGTAAAGATGTGTCTCTGCTTAAGGCACCTTCTGATTGGTTTAATAAAGAGCTGAGTGGCCAATAGCTAGGCAGAAGTGATAGGCAGTACTTCCTGAGAGAGAGCGGAACTCGGGAAGAATCTGTGGTGTGTGGGATTAAGCCACCGAGACTGAGAGGGAGTCGGACATACAGTATGGAGGAGAGGTAACGAGCCACATGGCAGAACACAGATTAATGTAAATTGGTTAATTTAAGTTATAAGAGCTGGGTGAGAACAAGCCTAAGCTAAGGCCAAGCATTCATAATTAATAAGATGTCTCTGTGTCATTATTTGGGAATTGACGGTTCAAAGAAAGTCCAACTACAGCTGCCACTGCCCGGCTTTTTAGTGTTTTATGAACACACAGGAGCAGTTGGGAGAAAGTGAAGACTCAGGACAACACCCTCTTGTAGTTTGTTCTTCTTAATAGTGCTTGCTTTCAGGGATTGTGTAATGAAATCCCAGGTATGACTGCTGGTATCAAATAAGCACACCAAGAGCAGAAATTCTTTTCTCATCCAGACACTCAACCTGTTCTGGAAAAGCCGCATTGCCAGCCCAGTGCAGCTTCTTTTAAAATGTGTTGATGTTTTTGAGACAAGGTCTCACTATGTACGTACTGACTAACTTGAATTTGCTCTGTAGATCAGGCTGGCCTCCAAAGATCTGCCTGCCTCGGCTTCCTGAGTGCCGGGATTAAAGGCGTGTGTTACCAAATCTGGCCTATTTTTTATTAATTGTTAGCATCTCACGTGATGGGTTTCATTATGGCACTTCATACGTCTCACACGTTGTTAGCACCCCCCTCTGCTGTCCTCTCTCCCCCCCAAGTCCCTCCCTCTGCTTTTATGTCACACGAATTCCATCACCTCTCTTCCCCCCTCCCTCTCAAGATCACATCCTTCCCTCTGATAGCCCCTTTCTACGTTCATGACACACACTGAAACCCAGAGCTCACACAGAAGCGATAACATGCAGGATTTGTCTTTCTCAGTCTCACTTGTTTTTCTTAACATGATGATCTCCAGCTCCATCAAATGTCTTGCAAACTCATGATTTCATTTTTCTGTTTTGTTTTTGTTTGGTTTTTGAGGCAAGGTCTTGGGTATCCCAGGTTGGCTTCAAACTTACTGTGTTAGAAAGGATGCCCTGAGACTTCTGATCCTCTTGCCTCGCCTTCATGAGGACCTGAATGCTGCCACATCTGCTTTGTGTGATGCTGGGGGACTCCTGCATGCTAGGCAAACAAGCGTTCTTCCTAATGAGTCTCTGTGTTTCTTCCCTAGCCCAAGGTTGTATCCCAGCCTCCTATTTCTCTTCAGAACTACCCAACTTGTTAATCATTTATTGATTAATTTGTGAGGTTTTGATATTTCAATTTTTTTTTTTGTTTGTTTTTGTTTTTCGAGACAGGGTTTCTCTGTGTAGCTTTGCCCCTTTCCTAGAACTCACTCTGTAGTCCAGGCTGGCTTCGAACTCACAGAGATCTGCCTGCCTCTGCCTCCTGAGTGCTGGGATTAAAGGCGTGCGCCACCACTGCCCGGCTAGTATTTCAAATTTTGTTGTCCTGGAACTCACTCTGTAGACCAGGCTGGCCTAGAACTCACAGAGATCCATCCATCTCTGCCTCCCAAGTGCTGGGCTTTAAAATGAGTACCAACACTCCTGGGTAGGTCTCTGTTTTTGAGCACTTCTTTTCAGGGTCCCCTTCTGTCCTAGTCTGGAAAGACCAGGGCTGCAGCTGCAGAAGCTGGGGTTCCAAAGATCTTAATGACCCTCCTGATGTGACATTAACAAGATGCAAGCCTGTCCCCTTCTCCTCAGATGCAGTTCCTGTCTCTCATTCTCTAATTCCCCTGAATTCATCTTTGTCTCCGCACATAATTTGTATTACACTAACTAGCTACAGATTCTGCTGCCCCGTTGATTATAAGCTATTTAAGGATTTGAATCCTTCTTTTGTTTGAATTTCTGGAGCCTGGCACATAGTAAGTGTTCAGGAGATGCTGAAATAATAAATTTAAACTATTTTGGTGCTATGAAGAGGGAAGCTGGAGCTGGAGATGTGGCTTCTTTGGTAGAGTGCTTCCTGGTATATAACAGCCCTGGCTTGGTCCCCAGTACCCCAGGAACCAGGTATGGTGGCATATAACTACAACCCGCACTTGGGAGGCAGAGGCAGGAGGCGGGAACATCTGGTGATGTTCAAGGTCATCCTCAGTGGCTAAGAGCATTTGCTGCTCGTGCAGACCCAGGTTCAATTCCCAGCACCCACGTATGGTGATTCACAACTATCTGTAACTCCAGTTACAGAGGATCTGACACCCTCTTCTGACCTTAGGCACTGGGCACAAACGTGGCACACATACAGACGTGCAGGTGAAACACACATATAAAATCTAAACAGTTGTTTTGTTCTTATAGATGACAGCTGGGCATGATGACTTATGCCTGTGAGTCCAGCATTTTTGTTTTGTTTTGTTTTTTAAGACAGGGTTTCTCTGTGTAGCCCTAGCTGTCCTGGAACTCGATTTTCAGACCAGGTTGGCCTCAAACTCAGAGCTCTGCCTGCCTCTGCCTTCAGTGCTAGTATTAAAGGCTTGTGCTACCACGCCCAGGTTGATCCCAGCATTTAGGAGGCAGAGGCAGGAGGATTGCTGCAAGTCCAAGGTCAGCCTGCTTTATGTAGTCTACATAAAAGCCGCCAGAGTGACATATGGAGACCCTGTTTCAAAACTCCTCAAACTCTAACCCAGTCCTTCTCTCCAACTGTGCTATACCCATTAACTACCCCCTCTCCAACCCCTTCTCTGCACCCTTCTCAGCCTCTCTTACCACTCTGCACCCCGTTTCTATGTGATCACTTCTTAAAGTCGGATCATCAGATACTTGGGAAGTGCTAACTTCACCCACTCACATGCAATAGAAATGAAACAACCCGACCCTTATTCCATCCGAAGCTCAGATAAAGTTTGCTCAAGAGTCTTCAGAAACTAGGAAAGGTGAATACTCCCTAATGCCCATTCTCCCAAGAACAATCAAGAGAGAGATCCTGTGGCATGTCAACACTTTGAAAATCATTTTTAAGATCTTTCAGAAATGATGAGTCTGAGTCAGACTTGGTGCCAAAGGCCTGCCATCACAGCTACTTGGGAGGCTGAAGCAGGAGGATTGCCAAAGGTTCGAGACCAGCCTAGGCTACATAATGAGCCTCCCTGAGTCTGGAAGATTTTGTTATTCTCTCTCTCTCTCTCTCTCTCTCTCTCTCTCTCTCTCTCTCTCTCTCTCTGTGTGTGTGTGTGTGTGTGTGTGTGTGTGTGTATGCATGTGGGTGCTGAGTACAGATGCCCACAGAAGTAAGAATCCAGCTACTTGGAGCCGGAGTTCCAGGTGATTATGAGCCGCCTGACAAGCTGGGTGCTGGAACTGAACCCAGGTCCTCTGGAAGGGAAGGAAGTGTTCATATCCAATGAGCAATCTCTCCATCCCCAGTTTTGGCTTGAGTTTCCCTTCCTTCCTTCCTTCCTTCCTTCCTTCCTTCCTTCCTTCCTTCCTTCCTTCCTTCCTTCCTTCCTGTCTGTTTTGTTTTTTTGAGACAGGGTTTCTCTGTGTAGCCCTGGCTGTCCTGGAACTCACTCTGTAGACCAGGCTGGCCTCGAACTCACAGAGATCCACCTGCCTCTGCCTCCTGAGTACTGGGGTTAAAGCAGTGCACCACCACTGCCCGGCTTATTTTTGTTTTTTGAGACAAGGTCTCGTGTAGTTCAGGTTGGCTTTGAACTTACTAGTTTGCTGAGACCAGCCTTAAACTCCTGATCTTGCTGCCTACATTCTGGGACCATGCATGACAATGCCCAGTTTTGGTAAAACCATTTTGAAAAGTTGTTTGATTTTAAAAAAAGAAAAGTTTTTGAAACAGAGTCTGACAGTGTAGCTGTGACTGGCCTGGACTTACGGTGTTTGTCAGGCTGTCCTTAAACTCACAGAGCTCCTTCTGTCTCTGCTTCCTGAATGCAGGAATTAAAGCCATGTATCAGCAAATCCTGCAAAAAACATTAAGCTTCCGTAAAATCCAATAAGTCCATTCCTAGGTACATATCCCAAAGACATTAAAGCATATGTTCACACAAAAACCTGTATGTAAAAATTCATGGAAACATTATTCATAACAACCCCAGACTACAAGCAACTGAACTGTCCCCCGACTGGTGGATGGCTAAAGGAAGTGTACCCATGCCACAGAACACGATTAGCAAAAGTGTGGCAACCTGGATGAACCTAAAAATGCCATTCAAAGTGAAAGAAGCCAGTTCCCAAAGAGGACGTATTACATAGTGAATCCAGAGCCAGAAAACCTGCAGAGATTGGAGTCTACTGCTTGTCTGGGATGGGGAAGAGAGAATGTGGAGGGGCTGAAAAAGGGGGGGTCACCTCCTTTGGGGAGGTGAAAATGTTCTAAAATTGGATAGTGGTGATGTCACACACCTGTGAATATAGTGGAAACAGTCTGCGTAAAAGGAACAGCGTTTCACTACTGCTACTTCTGTCAAGACTTCGTGTGACTCAGACTGCTAAGTTCCTGTGCCGTGAGGTCACGCTCCTAAATTAGAAAGAACTGGCAATGTGTGTAAGCCCCACAGTGGGTTTTGTGGATCAGAGAGTGAGTCACAGACCTCAGACTGGAGCACACGATGGATGCCTGCCCTTTATTCTCTAGTTCTAGGTTCAACCTTGAGTGTAGAAAAGCACGTGAGTGCCTCAACAGTGTGCTGGCAGTGTAGGGGTTAGGAAGCATGTGCCAGCGCTGGGGGAGGTGACCCAGCAGTTAAACACTGAGGACCTGAACCTCTTCTAGATTCTGCAGCCACCTGACCTCAAGTGTGTATACCTCCATGCAGACACTCATATACACACAATTTTAAAATGTATATATAAATCTTAAAAATAAAGTAAGAGTTTGTACCATTTTATAATCCTCTCCACAGGGTAGGATTACAGAGTCCAGTTTCTCCAGTCCTTACCAATGTGATGGTCTATGCATCTTTTTAGTGCTTGTGATATAGTATCTCATCGTGTTTTATTTTTTTGTTGTTCATTTTTGTTTTTGTATTTTTTTTTTAGAATTTCATATGTGAGTACTGTATTTACATCATCTCCTCCCTCTCTTCCCTCCTGTGTTCCAACTCCTTCTCAAATCCATGACCTCTTTTTCTTAAAGTATAATTATTACATATCTATATGTATACACACACACACACACACACACACACACACACATAGACACAGTCCGCTGGGATCATTAGTGCAGCTCATATGTGTTTATGGCTGACCTCTTGGGATTTGCTAAACTACCATGGGGATTGTTCCAGGAGGAGACTAAGGCTCTCTCTCTCTCAGCCACCTGTTCTTCCTCTAGGGCCGAAGCCTGTGATAGCTCCCCCCATCTGTGTGGCTATGGCAATTGGTGTTGTCACTTTTGGGGTCTTGCTTAGCAAACTATATTGGGATTTCCTGGGTGCAGGTTCGCTGTCAAACATAGACGACACTGTCTCACAGATGTCCTGTCCGGGTTCTCTGGCTCTTGCACTCTCCCACACTCTCCCTTGATATCCCTGAGTCTTAAGTGTAGAGGTCTTATGTTTAGATGTGTCCACTGGGGCTGGGCATGCCTCAGTCAGTTGTCTGTGCATTGTAACCAGTTGTGGCTTTTTGTTTGTTTGTTTTTGTAATGTAAAGAGGCTTCTCTGATGGGAGGTGAGAGCTGCCTTCCCTGTGGGTATACGGATAAGTATTTAAAATGCAGTTGCGGATTATACTGGTTCTGGAAAGCAGCAGCAGCAGGCTCCCCTGGTTCTATGCCTCACCAGCCATGCATTGTTTATATAACCAGACATAAATTTCCCTCCTATTGAGGGAGCCTTAAGTCCCAGGATAGAAGTGTCACTATTGTTTGTACCTTTTGGGCTATCTTACCATCTTGGTTATTGTTGTTGGTAGGCATCACACCTGGCTTGTGATTGCATCATATCTGGGTTGTGATTGCATCACATCTGGGTTGTGATTGCATCACATCAGGGTTGTGATTGCATCACATCTGGGTAGGACTATTGGTTGCTTTCCTTCCTTGGCTGCTCCTTCTGATATTATGAGAGCTAGTCCCCAGGGAGGAGACTTCAGGTCAGTTCCAGCTTCATTCCTGCAAATCCTCTGTCTGAAGTATGATGTACCTTCAGTTTCTGGGAGGCAGCCAAGGGCAACAGCAAGAGCCTATAGTTTGGGAGTCTTTTGGACTCCTCTGACCAACAACACAAAATGAAGTTCTTGTGTCTGGCACTGTGTGCCTTTGTGTGTGTTGTAGAATATTATTTTAAGGTGTGTTACTTTTGTTTATGTTGCATTTGTTTAACTCTGTGAAGCTGTGTTACTGTGCCTGTGTAAAACACCTGATGGTCTAATAAAGAACTGGTTAATATCTAGGCAGGAGAAAGAATAGGTGGGGCTGGCAGGCAGAGAGTATAAATAGAAGGAGAAATCTGGGAAGAGGGATTGGAGAGCTAGGAGCCAGAGAAGGAGGAGGACTCAGGGGCCAGCCACCCAGCTACACAGCAAGACACAGAGTAAGAGTAAGATTTACAGATGACAACAGGAAAAGCCAGAGGCGAAAGGTAGATGGGATATGTTAAGATAAGGAAAGCTGGCTAGAAAGTAAGCCAAGCTAAGACTGAGCATTCATAAATAAGAATAAGCCTCCAGATGTGATTTATTTGGGAGCTGGATGGCGTCCCCCCCACCCCCAAAAAACAACAACAACAAATTGGCACCCAATGTGGGGCACTTGAACTTTCATAGTGCCTGAGAAAGCTTTGGAAAAAAAAAAGTATATGGCTCCTTTAAGAGTTTTGGCTAGACAGTCTCTGCCAGTCACTGAGCCTTTGAACAGCTAGTACATTAAGTAGGAACAAAAAGCTAAGTAAAAATGCCTGCCGCAGCACAAGCATCAGCATTCTAGAGCTCTAGGAAGGTTGAATGCAGTGCCTGGTCAGACAAACCTCCAATCCGGCCACAAGTTTCATGCTTGTTTTCCTGACCTGAGAAGTGGGCAGAGCCAGCTGAGAGCCTCGTGTGGAGGATCCAGGTGTAAGTTTGCTCACATGGTCAAAAAAGGCTAAAAGATATGCAGTAAAAGAGGTCCAAACAGAAAAACCTCCAAGCAGGTTACAGTGTGTTTAACAATGTGCATAGGCTTAAGAAAAGGAAAAGGATATAGTCATAGAAAAAAATGAATAGTTTATAAAATAAAGTCTTTAAAGAGAATAAAAAAGAATAAGCCATGTGCTGTGGGCTGTTCTGTATGGCAAATGTGTTGCTAATAAAACACTGATTGGCCAGTGGCTAGGCAGGAAGTATAGGCGGGACTAACAGAGAGAATAAAAAGAACAGGAAGGCAGAGGGAGACACTGCCTGCCTGCCAGCCATCGCCAGGACAAGCAGCATGTAAAGATGCCGGTAAGCCACGAGCCATGTGGCAAGGTATAGGTTTATAGAAATGGATTAATTTAAGATATAAGGACAGTTAGCAAGAAGCCTGCCACGGCCATACATTTTGTAAGCAATGTAAGTCTCTGTGTTTACTTGGTTGGGTCTGAGCGGCTGTGGGACTGGCAGGTGAAAGAGATTTATCCTGACCGTGGGCCAGGCAGGAAAACTCTAGCTACAGACATGTAGAGATGGAAAATACACAGGTAGTTTGGATCCTGTATGTATTGATTTTGAATTTTTTGATTGTTGAGAAGCAAAAGACAGCTGCTAAGACACATGGGATTATGAACTGGACTGCTAAACTGAACCAATCTAGATATTTTAGGAATGCCTTAACTTTAAAAAAGAAGTCAAAAATATATATTTGTCAAATGGAAATCAAAAATGCTTTGGAGTTTTGTTCCCACAGGAGATGAGAGGCTGTGGATTCCTTCAGGGTTAATATGGATCAGATTTGATCAGGTAAAGACCCCCTGAAACTTGACAGGCAATATCTATTAGCAAAGGTTACTGCTGGTCTTCTCAGAACTTGGTCGTTATCTCAAAATTTTTTCTCTGGGACCCTAAAGATACTTCATCCACAGACAGCAGGAAGTAGTCTGTGGGAGAAAACTATGCCCACATTCCCAAGAGTTGGGGGATGTAAGTGGTTTTTGGTTATTTGGTGGGTTATGGATATTTGTTATCATTTAGGGGAATATAGAATATTGATATAAATTTAAAGTTATTTTTGTTACTCTGTATATATGTTTCTACTCTTTTTTTTTTTTTAAAGATGTTTTTGTTTATCATGTATACAGTGTTCTGCCTGCATGCCAGAAGAGGGCACCAGATCTCATTATAGATGTTTGTGAGCCACCATGTGGTTTCTGGGAATTGAACTCAGGACCTCTGGAAGAACAGTCAGTGCTCTTAACCTCTGAGCCATCTCTCCAGCCCATGTTTCTACTGTTGTTTAAAGGACTTTTGTATGTTGATAAAAATTTAAGATTGTTTTTGTTACAACATAGTATATATATATATGTTTCTATTCTTGTTTAAGGTATTGTACCTATGTAGTTTATTTATTGTACCTATGTAGTTTATTTAAAAATGTAAAGTAAAATTCTAGTTTTTGAAAGCTGTTATTATAAACTACATAGGATAGTCAGGAAACATAGGTTACTGGTTAGTAATTTATAATGATCATATTTGTATATATGTTAGGTATGCTTTCCAGATCACATAGAGATATATTTTAAATAGACCAATGGTTTTCAAACCCTTCAAAGACCTACAGAGTATGGCATTTTTTTTTTCAAGACAGGATTTCTCTATGTAGCTTTTTTTGCACCTTTCCTAGAACTCACTTGGTAGTCCAGGCTGGCCTCGAACTCACAGAGATCCACCTGGCTCTGCCTCTTGAGTGCTGGGATTAAAGGCATGTGCCACTACCGCCCGGCTAAGTATGGCATTTAAAATGCTTTGTTAACTTAAAGTTTTTCATGACAACAAGACACATCTGCTCCTGGCAGCACCAATTTACTTCAGAGAAGTTGATGGGCATTCAAGAAACTCCTTATAATGTTTGCCTTCAATGTGGCAAGGTTAGCCATTAGGCAAAGGAACTGTTCTTGCCTTTGACTGCTGACAACATGCTGTGCAGACTGGACATGCAGGCCACAGAGGAAATTGACTGTTGATCCTTGCCAAAACAAGGCAGAACAGTCCTTCAAATTTCCTGCTTCCCAGAAGAGTCTGCCAGATATTCTGCAGGACACAGAGGAAAGTGACTGGTGAACTTTGCCAAAACAAGGCAAAAGAGTCTGAAATTCCTGCTTCATAGAAAAGTCTGCCAGATACTCTAGGCCTGTAGGCTGAAGATACTCCAATGTCGCAGAGGAACTTTGGGCAACTGTTCAGGCAGCCAATGTCTCTATTGTTAAATAATATTACATCCTTCTGGGTCTTTGATGGAGTTGAAGACTAGATAGTTTTAGTTGCAGATTTCCTTAGTTATGATAGAAAGTAAATTAGGTGTAAAATTTTGGATTCACCAAGACAGGATAGATAATGCATTATTTTCTCTGAATATGCTAACTACAAATGGACAGAATGTTGTGAATGTAATCCTTACTTGATAATTGTTATTGTTGTGTATAATCTTACTATGTTTAAGTTAAAACCTTTATTTTTATTTAGACAAAAAGGGGGAAATGTAGAATATTATTTTAAGGTGTGTTACTTTTGTTTATGTTGCATTTGTTTAACTCTGTGACGCTGTGTTACTTTGCCTGTGTAAAACACCTGATGGTCTAATAAAGAACTGAATGGCCAATAGCAAGGCAGGAAAAAGGATAGGCAGGGCTGGCAGGCAGAGAGAATATACAGAACGAGAAAACTGGGAGGAGAGATCTAAGATCTAGGAGCCAGAAAAGGAGGAGGAATTCAGGGGCCAGCCCCCCAGCTACACAGCAAGCCACGGAGTAAGAGTAAGATTTA
The DNA here is from genome assembly GCA_902168425.1 of Peromyscus attwateri. NCBI lineage: Eukaryota > Metazoa > Chordata > Mammalia > Rodentia > Cricetidae > Peromyscus > Peromyscus attwateri. Next base: position 12,043 of record CABHPP010149642.1, read on the forward strand.
CAGAAGTAAGGGAACAGGAAAAGCCAGAGGCAAAAGGTAGACGGGATAATTTAAGGAAAGCTGGCAAGAAACAAGCCAAGCTAAGGCCGGGCATTGATAATTAAGAATAAGCCTCCATGTGTGATTTATTTGGGAGCTGGGTGGCACCCACACAAATAAAGAATAAAAAACAACCAACAGTGTGTGTGTGTGTGTGTGTGTGTGTGTGTGTGTGTGTGTGTGTGTGTGTTGTTTGAGACAGGTTCTACATAGTGCTGGATATCCTGGAACTTGCTCTATAGACCAGGCTGGCCTTGAACTCACAGAGATCCTCCTGCTTCTGCCTCTCGAATGCTGGAATTAAAGGTGTAGGACACTGTGCTCAGTTGGGGTTGTGTTAGTCTGTGGGTCTTGGAGGAACAGTGTTACTCTAAGTGGTATAACTTCATTTAGACTATATATGTGTAATTTAACTTGATTGAAATTTATATATAATTTTAGATAAATACAAAATATGATTCCCGATGGCTCTTCAAACATCCTCAGTGTTACTTCCCCACTTCCTCTCCTTCTGTTTTGTCCTCCTTCCCCACTTCTGAAGGTAAGCCCCCCTTTTCCAGTTCCTCTACATAGCTCGTGTATTCTGTCTGTGCTCTATCTCTAGTCCCTTTCTAGACATAAGGTCTCACTGTATAGTCGAGGCTGTCTGAAACATTATGTAGCCCAGGCTAGCTGCCAACTTGTGATCCTTCTTTCTCTGCCTCCTAAGTGCAGGAATTATAAATATGAACCATGAGCTTGGCGTGGTGGCTCACGCCTTTAATCCCAGCACTCAGGAGGCAGAGGCAGGTGGATCTCTGTGAGTTCGAGGCCAGCCTGGTCTACAGAGCAAGATCCAGGACAGCCAGGGCGGTTACACAGAGAAACCCTGTCTCAGGAAATCAAAACTAAATAATAAATAAATAAATATAAGCCACCACTCAGGTTCTTCTCGTAGACTTTTTCCATTTGCTTTGGAGAAATATCCAAAGTCTTAGAAATGGATTATCCTCTTTTTAAATTAAGCACATTTTATTTTTTATTTTTTTTAATTTTTTTTTAAATTTTTTTTATTTTTTATTTTTTATTTCTTATTTCAGGGCTGAGGACCGAACCCAGGGCCTTGTGCTTGCTAAGCAAGTGCTCTACCACTGAGCTAAATCCCCAACCCCTAAGCACATTTTAAAGATCTTAATTTATGTGTATGTGTGCATGAGTATGCACACATATGTCTGCACATGTATGTGTGTGGGTACCTGTGAAGTTTAGAAGTGGACATCAGATCCCCTGGAACCGGAGCCGTATACCATTGTGAGTCACCTGATGTGGGTGCTGGGAACAGAACTGTGGTCCTCTGCAAGAGCAGCAGGAGCTCTTAACTGTTGAGCCATCTCTCCAGCCCCTTGGGTTATCTTTCAACTGATTTATAAGAGTTGTTTATATACTACAGATACAAGTCTCTTACCCAGATATACAGTTTGAAAAAACAGCCGGGCGGTGGTGGCGCACGCCTTTAATCCCAGCACTCAGGAGGCAGAGCCAGGAGGATCTCTGTGAGTTCGAGGCCAGCCTGGACTACAGAGTGAATTCCAGGAAAGGTGCAAAGCTACATAGAGAAACCCTGTCTCGAAAAACCAAAAAAAAAAAAACATACCTTCCTTCTGTGGGCTTTTAGTTTTCTTTATAGTGTTCTCTGCAACACAAAGATTTTAGCTTTTGTTGTTTTCTTTCTTTCTTTTTAATTTTTTGTTTGTTTGTTTGTTTTATATTTTTTGAGACAGGGTTTCTTTGGTTGCCCTGGCTGTCCTGGAACTTGCTCTGTAAACCAGGCTGGTCTTGAACTCACAGAGCTCCACCTGCCTCTGCCCCCTAAGTGCTGGGATTAAAGGCCTATGCTACCACTGCCGGCTTTTGTTGTTTTCTGAAAGAGTATCACTGTATAGCCTTAGGCTGGCCTCACGATCTTCCTGTCTCCACTTCCCAGGCACATGCTGTCCTGGAACTCACTCTGTAGACCAGACTGGCCTCACGCTAATGGTGGTCCTCCTGCCCCTAAGTGCTGGGATTACAGGCGTGTGCCGCCATGCCTGGCATTGAAGGTTAACTTCTTGTTAATGCAAACTTTTAAAAAAATGTATTGAGTGTCAGGTGTGGAGGTACATGCCTGTAATCCCAGCAATGTGCAGGCTGAGGCAAGAGCATCCCCCGTTCTAGGCAGGCTGGGCTGTATATAGCAATGTCAAGCTGCTTTGGGCCCTTTATTAAACTGTTCCCTGTGACTTGAGTGTTTAAATCTTTTCTAAAGATGATTTTATTTTTATTTATGTGTATGTGTATGCACACAGGTAGCCACAAAGGTCGGGAGAGTGTGTCAGATCCTGTGGAGCTGGAGTGACCCTGTGGTTGTGAGCTGTTGTAGGTGGGTGATGAGAACTGAACTCTGGTCTTCTGGAAGGGCAGTACTTGCTGGTAACCCTGAGCCTTCTCTCCAGCCCTGCTTTTAAATTTTATGGGAAGCACGCACAGCGACATCTGTTGGCCATCTCAGGAACTTGATCTGTTTTACACTTGAAATCACATGGTTTTCTGTGAGGAAAGGAAAGTCACGTGGGGAAACCAGCATTGAGAGGACGGTTCTTCCCGCTCTACTTCCCGGGTTTGAGAACTCACCCAGTGCCCAGCAGTCAATAGGTTGTTAAGACAGCACTCAATAAAATAATTAATTCAGCCGGGCATTGGTGGCGCACGCCTTTAATCCCAGCACTCGGGAGGCAGAGGCAGGCGGATCTCTGTGAGATCGAGGCCAGCCTGGGCTACCAAGTGAGCTCCAGGAAAGGCGCAAAGCTACACAGAGAAACCCTGTCTCAAAAAACCAAAAAAAAAAAAAAAAATTAATTCAAGGAAAGAATCTCATAGTGTAGCCCAGACCAGCCTGTGACTCAGTAAGTAGTCCAGGTTGCCCCAAACTCTCAGTAGTCTCCTGCCTCAGCCTCCGGAGTAGTGGAGTTATAGGTATGAGCCACCCTGCCTGACAAGACATGGACATTTATTATTGAGGTGGTGTGGAATGAACCTAGGACCTTAGGCATTCTACAACCTCAGCTAACACAACATTTATAAGTTTGTTTTGAGACGGAATCAATATTTAATGTTTGCTGACCTGGAACTCCTACTTCAAAAAAAACAAAACAAAACAAAAAAAACAACTTAGGCTGGAGAGATGGCTCAGTGGATAAGAGCACTTGATGCTCTTGCAGAGGACCAGGGTTCAGTTTCCAGCACCCACATGGAGGCTCACGATCATCAGTAACTCCAGTACCTGGGGATCAGTACCCTCTTTTGACCTAGATACATGTGCGGTACACAGACACACAGGCAAAACACTCATACATATAAAAAATGTTAAATAAAGTTGAATTTACAAGTCAAAAATTGATCTTACTGAAACTAATGTTGGCTAAACAAAGAAAAGTGGAAGTAATTGAACTTGCACATTCACGTTCACTGCAACACTGTTCATGGTAGCGAGGAAATCCAGTCGGCCTAGGTGTCATCTTCCAACTGAGGGCTGGATAGTGAGAACATGGCACACACACACACACACACACAGAGTGGGATTCTGTTCAGCTACAAAGAAAAGTGGAATTATGAACTTTGCAGGAAAATGGGTGGAACTGGGAAGCAGTGAGGTAACCCAGACACAGAAAGGCAAACACTGTGTGTTCTTTCTCATACATGGGCCACAGCTTTGAACTTTTAGGTTTTATATTGGGCCACAGCTTTGAACTTTTAGGTTTTATATTAGACTGTGTGTGGTGGCCAGGAAGCTAAAAAGGGCTTATGAGAGAAGGAAGGGGCACCGGCCTTAGTGTGGAAAGGGATAGTAAAACATGTGAAGTGAAGGTAGAGAGGCTTAAAGGTTTCGGCAGGGATTGGGGGGGGGGGGAGGGGGGGGAGGGGGGGGGGAAGAGAGGGGTAAATACCTTCCTGATGAGAATGCAGATGGTTGCTGTGGTGGTTTGGATGACAATGTCCCCATAGTTTCATATGTTAGAATGTTTGGTTCCCAGCTGGTGGAACTGTTTGAGAAGGATTAGGAGGTGTGGCCTTGTTGGAGGAAGAGGTGTATCAATGGTGGTGGGCTTTGAGGTTTCAAAATCCCATGCAGGCCCTCTCTCTCTCTCTCTCTCTCTCTCTCTCTCTCTCTCTCTCTGCCTCTCTCTCTTTCTCCAGACATGATTTCTCTGTGTAGCTTTGGCTGTCTTGGAACTCACTCTATAGAACCAGGCTGGCCTCGAACTCAGAGATCCACTTGCCTCTGCCTCTAAAGTACTAGGTTTAAAGGCGTGGGCCACTGCTGCCTGGCACATGTGCATCTTTCGAGTCCCAGGCCAGCCAGAGCTACACAGAGATTTTTTTTTTTGATTGAATGTGTATAAGTGTTTTCCCAGCAAGTGCTCCTAAGCACTGAGCCATCTCTGTAATCCCAAGGAATCATACTTTCTAACCCAAATTGAACAACAAAGCCCATTCTCTTTTATGAAATAGTGAAGGGAGTATTTAGTGTTTATTAAAAGATTTATAGAGCTGGAGAGAGAGCTCAGTTGGTAAAGCATTTGCTGTACTAGCATGAAGATCTGGGTGTAATGGTTGTTCCACCTATGACCTTGGGTACCAGCTCCTAGGGCATGGCCTCTTGGCTAACTTAAGACCTGAGATAACATAAGCAGATCCCCTCTCTCTTGCACTCTTGGATGGTGAAGACCAGGCCAGGCAGTGTGAAACAGTGCAGAACTGGTTCTCAGCTTTCCAGGGACTCTGGGACTGAAATTGCCATATCCTGTATCAGTGAGTTGATTATAAGGATCCCTTATAATCCCTCAGTAAATAGATTCATTCTTGGTAATCCGTGGATTTCCTTTTCCTGTGTTACCTGGGTTTGGATTCCCATGTTTACCCTTGTAATCTCAGTGTCAGGGAAGAGGAGCCAGGCAGATTCCTGGAGCTCACTGGCCACTCCGGCCAAATGGGTGCTCTCCAGGTTCAGTGAGGGAACTTGTCTCAAAAGAAAATAAGGTGAAGGATTGAAAAAGCCACTGATGTCACCTTTGGCCTCCACATGCCTAAGGACATGTGTGCACATGCCCCTCATATGTACACACACACACACACACACACACACACATGTGCACACGCACGCACATGCACACAATGGAATACTATTCAGTCTTACAGAAAAAGAAGGGCCAGCAAGATGACTCAGTGTGTAAAGGCACTTTCCACTGAGCTTGGTGACCTGTGTTTGATGCCCACAACCCATGTGGTAGAAGAGAATTAGACTCCTGAAAGTTGTGTTCTGACCTCCACACAACCCCCCCAAATCAACTTATATATTAAAAAATATTTCTTAGAGACAAAGAAAATTCTGTCGTTTGTAATAAATGATGAACATGGAATGCATTGTCAGGTAAGATGAGTAGGGTCCAGAAAGATGGTAGATACCCATATGATTTCATTCATATGTAGAATGTAAAAACATTGATGTATAGAACGAGAGAAGCAGATGATTTGTTAGTGTTTGGGGATCAGGCATGAAGGAGGTTTTGGGGTAAGATTTTCATCAAAGGAAACACCATTTCATCTAGAGTAAGCTTCGAGAGCTATTGTACAATATATTGTTGATTACTAATAGTTTACACCTATAATCCTGGCAGAGGCAGGAGGATTGCTGTGAGATTGAGGCCAGCCTGGTCTACATGGTGAGTTCCTGCCCAGCAAGGGCTACTTGTTGAGACCCTGTCCCAACAAAACAGACCCAGAAAAACAAAAACAAAAAGTCACCAAGACTTTAAACGTTCTTGTCATAAAAAGAAGAGGGAATGCACGTTAATTAGCATGCATGATGTATGCAAATATCTGAAGCATCATGCCTATATGTGTGCATTTAAAAAGAAGACAAAATACCTTCTTCCTTCAAAGTAACATGCATACTTGAGCCGGGAGCTGCTTCTAATTTTTGGTGTGGCAGATGCTTTTAGCTCTATTTGGAAGCTTGAGCGTAAGCTCGAGTCTTTGATCTGTCAAGATTCCTGGCACATGTGAACTCTCTTTTTCCAGTTCAATCTACGTGGCCACATGTTTGTAGTGAGTCCCTTAACTCAGAACCTGCAGCCAGATTCCTGCTTTCTGCTGTACAAAACAGATTTTCAGAGCTTCTGATGTTTGGTTTGTCTATTTTTCACCAAGAAATAAATTGTCTAGATGGTGGGCTGTTTTCTTTTCTGTCCTAAGCAATGGCATTGTTACTCCAGCCAGTAAAACAAGCATAGAAATGGTGCAAGAGTGTTAGGGAAGAAGCATACGGCTTGAAAACATAATACAATATGGTATTATTTATAATTATTATATTATTATAATTTATATATAAATAAATTAATTTTTATTTATTTTGAGACAAAGTCTGTGTAGGCTGGCTGGCTTGGGACTCACTGTGTAGACTAGACTGATCTCTTTTTATAACTTATTTTTATTTTGGTTTTTATTTTATTATTGGTCTTTTGCCTGCATGTATGTCTGTGTGAGGGTGTCCGAAGCTCACAGGTGTGAGCTGCCATGCGTGCTGGGAATTGAACCCGGGTCCTCTGGAAGGGAAACCAATGCTTTTAACCACTGAGCCATTTCTCCAGTCCTGACCAGGCTGGTCTCAAAGCAGAGATATACCTGCCTCCGCTGGAGTGCTGGAATCAAAGTATGCGCCACCATGCCCAGCTAAAGATTTCACCTGTCTTGCCCGTATCTGTCTGTGCACAATATATGTGCCTGATGACCAGAGGCCAGAAAGGTCCTCAGAACTCCTGGAACTGGGGTTTCAGGTGTTTGTGAGCCACAGTATGGGTGAATCCAGGTTCTCTGCAAGAGCAACAAGTGCTTTCTTTTTTTTTCTCTTTTAGAGATAGGCTTTCATATAGTCAAGCCTATTCTCAAACTTGCTTCATAGTAGAGGATGACCTTGACTTCCCTCAGCCTTCTGCCTCAACCTCCTGGGACTACTACACCAGGTTGAATTTTTCTGTTTAATTAAAATATATATGCATTTGGTGTGTGTGTGTGTGTGTGTGTGTGTGTGTGTGTGTGTGTGTGTGTATGGGTGTGTGTGCATTCATGCCGTAGCATGTGCGTACAGGTCCTCATCTTGTACTATGTCTGAGAGGGTCTTTTTAATGCCTTCTCATCTGCTGGGCTAGCTGTCCCATGAGCTTCCAGGGACTCTCCTGTGTCTGCTTCCCATCTCACCACAGGAGTGCTGGGATTGCAGATGGACAGTGTCCCACTCTACACAGGCTCTGGGGATCTTTCCTCACGGAGCCACCTCCGAGGTCCGACATCCTATGTACTTTTAGTACTTTCATCGTACGGCTGTTACCTTCCCTGATGTTTGCTCTGTAGGTATGCAGATGTACATTCTCTTGTCCGCTGTAGAAACTTACAGATCCTACTGATCGATGTTGTTTAGTTCTATGTTCTTGTTGATTAAACACCTTGTTGTTCTGTTCGGAGATGAGAGCTAGCTGGGTGTAGTGGCATGCCTGTAATTCAAGCTCTTAGAGGAGAGAGATGGTGTGGAGTTGTTGTGCCCAGATCGTGACCCCCAGAGAGACCACCGAGAACGAGCATACCAGAATGAAAAAGCAAGGTTTATTTCCATTACAAGTCGCGACAGGGAACTCATCTCAAGCACTCACTGGCCACAGCGCAGTGAGGCAGGGAGGAGTTACTCTTTCTTGGGGAAGTTAGTTTTTATAGGCAAAAACCACAAAATTTCTTAGAGGGGAGGAGGTTAGGATGGGTCCATCCTTGATTGGTCCAGTTTTTCCCGGGCCTGGACTTTGTCTTATTTTAGCTTATCTGTTTGCCCTGTCAGGAGTTTTACAACCCATCTCTGGGGTCTGGTCATGTTTTCTCCAGAGAGGGGCATCTCGTGGTTAATCAGTCACCACCAGACATCCTAACTTTGTTCTTTTGAAAACACCTGACTTCACCCTCTCCAGGAAGGGGGAACTGACTCAGTTCTGTTTATTTTAAGATATCTCTTCCCTCAGCTCTTCTGGGTATTTGGAGGAACTGTGTCTGGGCCTTTGGTGGGGGTCTTTCAGGGTCATTAGTAAGAGTCCAGGGTGGGTGTCTTAGTCAGGGTCGTATTGCTGTGAAGAGACATCATGGCCTCAGCAACTCTTGTAAAGGAAAACATTTAATTGGGGCTGGTGTAAGGTTCAGAGGTTTATTTAGTCCATTATTGTCACCGTGGGATGTAGTGGTATTTGCTCTGCCCATGACCTTGGGCTATAGGGCCTGAAGGAGGCCAGGTGGTACTTCTTGCTGTTGTATGTGACCTCTTAAAAGGTCATGAGCCCCTTCTCCCTGCTGCCTGCTTCCTGGTCTGATCGAACCGCTGGGTGGATTGGCTCCCGGTCAGATCAGAGGACGACTTCAGCTGTCTACTCCGTTCTGTATTCGTGAGTGTATTTCCTCAATTTATATCTTAGTAAATCCCTATTACCTATTAAATCGACTCACGTGGATTGATCTTAATAGTGGGAAACATGGTGGCATGCAGGCAGACATGGTGCTGGAGAGGGAGCTGAGAGTTCTACATCTGGATCAGCAGGCAGCAGGAAGAGAGACACTGGGCCTGGCTTGAGCATCTGAAACTCTAAAGCCCACCTCCGGTGACACATTTCTTCCAAAAGGCCACACCTCCTAATCCCTGTAGCACCACTTCCTAATGACCAAGATTCAAATGTCTGAGCCGATAGGGGCCATTCCTATTCAAACCACCACAGTGGGTTACACTAAAAATTCCTGTTTAAAGTCAAGTGTGGTGGCACACACCTTTAATCCCAGTACTTGGAAGCAGAGGCAGGCAGATCTCAGAGTTCAAGGGCAGCCTGGTCTACAGAATGAGTTCCAGGACAGCCAGGACTACGCAGAGAAACCCTGTCTTGAAAAACAAAACAACAAAAATCCTATTTAAAAACATACACACAAAAACCCAAACCCTAAACAATCTTACTTTTTAAAGAGATTTATTTTTATCTTTAATTTTGTGCATATGTGTGTGTGTGTGTGTGTGTTGGGGGGGGTATATGTCCATAAAGTCCAGGTGCCCTTGGAGGCCAGGTGGCACTGGATCCCCTGGAGCTGGAGCTGCCGATATTAGGTGCAGGGGAACCAGATTTTATTTAGCCCTCTTCCAAGAGTGCTTCACTGCACAGACATCTCTCCAGTTCACACACAATTTTACCTGTTTTTTTTAAGGCAGTGTCTCCCCTGTGTAGGCCTGGTTGGCCTGGAACTGGCTATGTAGACCAGACTGGGCTCAAATTCGGGAGATATGCCTCTGCTTCCCAAGTGCTGGGATTATAGGCATCAACCATGCCTCATCATTTGATTTTTATTTTCAGAGTATGAAAATTTATTACTGTATTTCCATTGTCAAATTTTAAGATCTCAGTCTTTCCTTCTTGCCAAAAGGGACACACTGGCAACTTTAACAACCTTAAAGCGGACTCCAGGAACATCACCTTTTCGACCAAATCAGGCAACCGGAACTTCATTGTTTCCCTCGGTGAAGTTCAAGCAGCCATCACTGGGCGTCAAAGCTGTGGTCTTCTTCCTGACCGCAGAATCTGGCTGTTTGGCCTCAACCCCGACTTTCTCCAGCACAATTCCCTTCGCATGAGGCACCTCCAAACGGACTGGCCCTCAGGGCTGTGCCAAAATGGGCTTTCTTGAATTGTTTATCATGCCACTTCTGGTCCAGCCGGTGACTTCGGAGCTTCCTGGCACTACGGAGACCACGACACTTGTCCGTTTTGCCCGAGCCACGGGCTGGAGAGAACCACTCAATTGGCCATCATTGTGCATTTGTGGAGTCAGAGGACAATGTTCTGGAGTTGGTTCTCTGCTTTGACCTTGGCATGGATTGAACTCATCAGACAGGGCAAGCACGTTCCCCACTGGATCTTCTCACTGGCCTATACTTTTCAATTCTCAGAGATTCATTCATTCATATTCTGAATGTTTTCTCAAAAACTTTTTTTTTTGTGGCAACATGTGCTGAGACAAAATTTGTTACTAAGAAAAATAATGAGTATTTACTCAGTGACCTAACAGACTAGTACACGACTTGTACGCTGATGTTCCTGCATCTTTTCTGCTTCCTTTACTATCACGAGCTTTCTTGAATGACAGGACATTAGCAAAGGCTCATGTAGGATCTAGACTGTCACCTTCCTCATGCTGTTGCTAAAAAACTAACTGAAGCATTCTGCCATTTTTTTCTGAGTGTGCAAGAGACCATATATCCCCCCCCCCCACTTTTCTCTAAAAAAGGCAGAATAATCTAAATATTCTGACAGTGACTAAGAGAACAAATTCATATTGGTAGAATTGCTCCTTTCAAAGCCTACATGGGTATTAAATTTCTGTTTCCTGCTAGGTCTGATGACTTACTTCTACAATCCTGGCACTCAGGAGGCTGAGGCAGGAGGCTTGCCATGGTTGGGCTACACACAGTACATCCCAGGACAGCCTGATGAAGAGTAAACCTTGTCTCAAAACCAAACAAAGCATGGGGTCTGATGGTGGTTCAATGGGTAAGGCACTTGCAAACACAGTCCTGAATTCAGTGTCTGGAACGCAGTCCCAAAAGCTGGACTCTGACCTCCGCCTGTGCTGTGGCACCTGAGCCCACATGTACAGTGAAACTAACAGTGAGAAACAAGCACCCCAACTTTGTTCCCACATTTTTGCATATGCTATTAATGAGGATCCTAGAACCCAGGGGACTCGGAAGCAAATCACAGCACAGAAGCAGCCCCTTTCCAGACTCACACATCCAGCACAGTCTGACACCACCCAGGCATCAACATGAGAACGCAGCTGCCCCTACAAACTACCAATTGACGAGCCAGAGACAGGCCTAGGACGTAACTCAGTGCTGCTTGCCCAGCGCGTGTAAAGCCCAAGTTTGGTCTCTAGAGCTTGAAGTGGGGGCGGCACAAAAATGAAAAAACCAGGATGACTATGTGCCAGCCACTTGCTTGGTGACTTTCTAGAAAGTGTGGCAGCTCATTATTAGATGAGAATAGACACACACACGTTTTGACCTTTTATGCTGTCCACAAAAATAACTCTGTGGTGCTTGAGAGATGGCTTAGTGATTAAGAGCACCTGCTGCTCTTCCAGAGGAGCAAGGTTCAATTCCCAGCACCCACATGGTGGCTCACACTGTCTGTAACTCAAATTCCAAGGGATTTGATGTCCTCTCTGGTCTCCACAGGCACTATGCACAGACATGGTGTGCAAGCATGAAATAATAAAGCACTTCACAGTTGTTAGGTACCAAGACTATAAATTTTGACATTAAGGGACCAGGCACACACAGCAGGATGCATTGGCTTCTTTCCCATCCAGCACTCTGCAATTGTAATCAAGCAATTAAAAAAAAAAAAAAGACAATATATCAGTAGTTACTTTTCTATTGATGTGATTAAACACCATAACCAAAGCAGCTTATGTAGGAGTTTATTTGGACTTATGGTTCCAGAGGGACCCTTTGTGGCAGGGAATTTCGGCAGCAGGCAGAGGCACTGGGAGCTGAGAGCTCACATCTCAAGCAGTCAAGCAGGCATGTGAAGAGAGGACAGAGTAAGGTGAAGTCTTAAGCTCTCTCACACACGTACCTGCCAGTGATATACTTCCTCCATCAAGGCCAGTTCTTTTTTTGGTTTTTTGAGACAGGGTTTCTCTATGTAGCCCTGATCATCCTGGAACTTGCTCTGTACACCAGGCTGGCCTTTTGAACTCAGATTCACTTGCCTCTGCTTCCTAAATGCTGGGATTAAAGGCGTCCACACCACCACCCACCTGGTTAAGACCACCTTTCTTAAGCCTCCCCATACAGCGCCACCATGTGGGGACCTAGTGTTCAAATACAGAGCCTATGGGAGACATCTGCATTCAAACTACCATAGACAGGTTCTCACTGTGTAGCCCAGGTTGGCCCTGAACTTGTGATCCTCTTGCTTCAGAACACTGAGTGCTACTATTATAGGCCTGCACCACCGCGACCCCTGAAATAAGGACTTAGCTGGAGGCAGGCACAGTGGTACCTGCCTGCAATCTTACCTCTTTTTTTTTTTTTAAATTTAATTTAATTTAATTTAATTTTATTTTACAATACCATTCAGTTCTACATATCAGCCACGGATTCCCTTGTTCTCCCCCCTCCCGCCCCCCTCTCCTTCCCCCCAGCCCACCCCCCATTCCCACCTTCTCCAGGGCAAAGCCTTCCCCGAGGACTGAGATCAACCTGGTAGACTCAGTCCAGGCAGGGCCAGTCCCCTCCTCCCAGGCCGAGGCAAGCGACCCTGCATAAGCCCCAGGTTTCAAACAGCCAACTCATGCACTGAGCACAGGACCCGGTCCCACTGCCTGGGTGCCTCCCAAACAGATCAAGCCAATCAACTGTCTCACCCATTCAGAGGGCCTGATCCAGTTGGGGGCCCCTCAGCCATTGGTTCATAGTTCATGTGTTTCTATTGTTTGGCTATTTGTCCCTGTGCTTTATCCAACCTTGGTCTCAACAATTCTCGCTCATACAAACCCTCCTCTTTCTCGCTAATTGGACTCCCGGAGCTCCACCAGGGGCCTAGCCGTGGATCTCTGCTTCCAGATCCCTCAGTCATTGCAATCTTACCTCTTAATGAGAGGATGTGCAAGAATATTACTGCCACCAACTGGAGGCATCTTCCTCCCAGACGATGAAACACTGTCTGCATGGTTTCTAGGATCTGCATGTATTAATATATAAAATTCTGATTTCAATTTGAAAAAACTTCACAATTCAGAAAACATGAAAAAATGTATCATTTTATTTGTACACTTAGAAAAGTTGTACACCGAAACTTATCATTTGTAAAACTGGGGAACTGTGGAGAGAGGGGGACATTTATTTTTATTTTTAAATCATTAAGAATGTTTGAGAAATAAAACAAAACATAGTAAAATGTTAAAAAAATTAAAGAACATTTTCCAAGTATAAATTTTATAAATACAAAACAAATTCACAAATGACTCTGAATGCTAAAATAAATATCTAGTTCATAAATTCAGTCGGCACTGGCTACAGCAGTCAGGGATAGAAAACTGGGTTCACTCATGTGTAGTGTTGCAACAATGTGCTCATTAAACAAATCTCAAGACACACACGTTCTCTACACCGCTCTAGGAGCCTCATCTGTGTGGATAAATCCTAAAAGGTCAATGGCAAAATAAATCATAGATCAAAAAATATCTTCCAGGATACCTGAACACATGAATGATCTCAAAATGTACAAAACCTCTGTAAACCAGTACTATATCCAATACATCTATTAAACTTAGTAGATATGAACAAAAACTGTAGCAAAGGAAATCTTTCCTACGTTCTCCTGAGTGCTTAATATTAAAGTTGAGAATATAGTGCAGGCCACACTCGGATGTGGTCGACCAGCTGTTATTGCTTTATACACATATCTGCTTCAGAGCATGATTTAATGTTCCATTTTTATGAACGATTCATGTTTTTCTTCTCATACGGCCTGGAGAAGGACACAACTAGACCCGTGACTTTTTCGCAGCTAACATGCTAACATGGTCCGCATTACTGGAGGAGACATGGAGTCCGAGCTTTTGAGCTTGACTATGAAAAAACGCTTGAAGCCGAGTCCCAGCTTTCGCTTCACTTGTGTTCCGAGGGTTGTACTCAAAGCAGTTTGAAAACATCAACTCAATGTCATCGATGAACTCAGCTAGAAGAAAAAAACAAACAAGATTAGGAATAAAAGTTCACACATCAGAAGCACACTTTGTACACTAGAAAACTAAGTAAAAAAACAGAAGTCAGAAGAGACCCTGACAAGGCAGCAGGCTCAAAATTGTTCAGTTATAAATACTGTAAAGCTGTTTGGGGGAAACTCTGGCTATGCACATCATGTATTCACAAAGATCTTGGCTGGAGAGACAGGGCACTTAACTGACTTGTCATGAGACCCTGTGTTCAATCTCCAGCATCAAAAAACCAAAGGGCAGTTCTTCCAGACTATAAATGTCTCTACCTACTCAAACCAACCCAGCTTCCAGCTCAGCATGCACTGAGGAGCATGCTCGGGGCCGCATGGGCTGCCCTCCACCCGACTGACTACACTAACATTCAACACTTAAAACAGAAGAAAAACAGCATCATCTCTTCAACAAAAACAATAAAAGGAGAACATGTTACTCACATGCTAATTTATATTCACATTTATTTACTTTTTCTCGAATTATATTTAAGGCAATGGGCTTCTTAATGATGTCATAGTAGTCTGGGACCTGAAAAAAAGATTATTGAACATAATGGTTAAATGAATTTTATAGCTGAAAAGCAACTTAATCTCAATTTATGAATACTATTATTCCATTAAAATGTCATATTTTGAGTAATTATAATGATGTAGAAGCTTGTTTGATATCATAAATGTAATTTTTTGTGAAAAGTAAAAAAATAAGTTTTGCTCATGGTTTTCTCTATAAGTTGGTAATACATGACCATATTTTTTCTTTTCTTTTCGAGACAGGGTCTCTCTGTATAACAGCCTGTACAGAACTCACTCTGTAGCCCAGGGTGGCCTTAAACTCAGAGATCCACCTGCCTCGGCCTCCCGAGTGCTGGGATTAACGGCGTGCGCCACCACTGCCCGGCTCATCCCTGCTCCTCTTGGAGCTGGAGATACAGGCATGAGTGGAGGCCCAACTACAGATTGTCATTGACTCTGAATTCGGCCCTCTGGTTTGCACAGAAGATGCTCTTAACCACTGAACTACCTCTCCAGCCCCTGCCATTCATTCATTCATTCATTCATTCATTCATTCATTCATAAATCTTTGCTACATACACAGGACAAGTGAAGTCTTGTTATATAACTGTGCCGAAGCCTCTACTTCTATCCATTTCCATCATCATCATCATCATCATCATCATCATCATCATCATCATCTCTAGGCATTTAACTACAGTCCCTTCACCCTGAAACTTAGCACTCCCTCAAGCCCTTAATTTCTCTTTCTGAGGGTGGCCTCGAACTCACAACTCTCAGTACCCCAAGCATGCACCACTCTTCTTATTTAAGTTTCATTGTGAGTGTTCTTGTACTGAGCATGTCTCATTTCTCAGCACTGAAATCAAGGCATTTTCAGGCCCATATAACATTTCTAATACTGGCTACTCTCTTCCCTGAAAATTCTCAACCAACATCCTTTTTTTCTTTCTAGTTCTAAAATGTTATTATAACTTTAAAAAATATTTATTACGTTGATTTGTGTGCCTGAGTATGCTTAAGCATGAGAGGGCACTGATTCCCTGGAGCTGGAGTTGCAGCCGTTGTGAGCCACCAGATGTGAGCGCTGGAGCTGTTCTCTCATCCAAGAGCAGCCAGGCCCTTACGTGCCCAGCCAGCTCTCAGCCCTGACTTTCGAAAAAAGGCTTATTGATTTATTTGGATTTGGTTAAGACAGTGTTTCTCTGTGTAGCTCTACCTGCCTCTGCCTCCTGAGTGCTGGGATTAAATAAAGGCCTGTGCCCCCAATAGCTGGCTATTATTTTTATTTTATATATATATATATATATTTAAAGATTTATTTATTTATTATGTATACAGTATTCTGCCTGCATGTGTCCCTGCAGGCCAGAAGAGGGCACGAGATCTCATTCATTACAAGTGGTTGTGAGCCACCATGTGGTTGCTGGGAATTGAACTCAGGACCTCTGGAAGAGCAGTCGGTGCTCTTAAACACTGAGCCATCTCTCCAGCCCTATTTTTATTTTATATTATGTCTTGTGTATGAGTGTTTCCGTGTGTGTGTGTGTGTGTGTGTGTACCATGTGCATGCCTGGTGCCTGTGGAGGCCAGAAGAAGGGAGTTGGATCCTTGGAACTGCAGTTACACATGGTTATAACCTGCCATATGGGTGCTGGGAACCAAACCTGGGTCCTCTGGAAGTGCTCTTAACTGCTGAGCTATCCTATCCCTCCAGCTCTGCTATTGTAATGTCTATTACAGTACTGACATTATCCTATCACTGTTATTATATAGCAAGTCACATTCTGTCCAGATGTAAACGCAGCACCATCTCATCCCCAAGTTAGACTGGCCATCTCCTTTCACATCAGTGTAGTCTTCAGACCAGGACCACAGCTGGATACAAATCAATGGCTAGGAATCAACCCAGACCATTTAATTAAAAAACAAAACAAAAAAAAAAAAAAAAAAAAAAACTGAGGTGGGACCCAAGTATGTTTGCTTGTTTTGTTTTGTGAGATAGGGTCTCACTACAGCGCTGGCTGTTCTGGAATTCACTATGTAGATAGATCAGGCTGGCCTCAAACTCAGAGATCTGCCTGCCTAGGCCTCCCCAGTTGTTGGGAGAATTCCTGCAGAGCTATACCTAGCCTTAACCTGCCTTTTGTGATTGCTACCTTTTGTCTCCCAGTACTCTCTAGGAGAATCTTGTCTGAGAACAGGCGCAAAGCCTATGCAAATTTGAAGAGGAACCCGGAACACCGCAGTACTCTTCAGCTGAGAATTTGCATTTGGCACTGTCTTGTTGGGAAGCTTAGATGAGAGGTGTTGGTGTTGCTACAAGGTGTAAAATGGGGGAACAATAAAAGGGCCCTTCGCTAGCTAAGCTACAGTGGATTCCCCCACTACAGCTAGAACCATCTTTGAGGCGCCTACACCCAATGTACAACACCAGTGCTGGGATCCAAGGCATGCACATGTGGCTCTATAATACGCCCTCTAAAACAATTCTGAGGCATACTGTAGTTTGATAACTAATTTAACATATAAGATATTTATTAATGCTATTTAGTTGGATTCATTCAATGAATACTTATATAAAATGAAAAATTATTTTAAGACAATGTCATCATTATAAAGAATCAGCTATGGGACTGGAGAGATGGCTCAGTGGTTTAGAGTATTTACTGCTCTCACAGAGGATCTGGATTCAAGTTCTCGGCGCGCGCGCGCACACACACACACACACACACACACACACACACACACACACACACACTCTCGGGGATCTGATGCCCTCTTCTGGCCTTTGCAGGCACTGCACACACATGGTACATATGCACACAAATACTTACACACATGGACACTAAAAATAAATCCTAAGCGTCGGAGACAAGCCTGGCCACTAGACCTTGTTTAAGAACACAAAAATAGAACACACTGAAAAGGCAGTGCTGTGCAGCTTCAGTTTTGTTCAGAACAGAGAGCACCCTTCCAACCATGGGCTTTCGGAAAGGATTCAGCAGAACAGGTGTTTTGATAATTTCAGTTTCCACAAAGATTACAACATATGATATAGATGTAAATCAGGTAATATGTGAGCATATTTTATAAAGTCTAGTAGAGTATTACCTGGATTTTAGAAACAAGTTTCAAAAAGGGCCAGCTATCATCATGGCGTACCAATTCCACAACAAGTTGTTCAAAGGCAGACAATTCATGGACACCTCCTTGTCGGCCGGAACTTCTTCGATTCAGTGGTACAGGAGACGATTCTGGATAGACAGACAGACATTTTAGGCAGTATCAAAGCAAAATAGCGGATTTTTCAAGAGAAAATGCACTTTACACTGAGATTTTTGCTTTTCACATCTATGTGGTGTGAATGTATGTGTGCATGCCTGCATGTATGTGTACAGGTGCACAGGTCAGCTGCCTGTGGAGGCCTGCAGTTTCTATCGGTGATCATATCCTATGGCTCTTCCATCTTATTCCCTGAGGCAGGGTTTCTAAGTCACCTTGAGCTCATTGACATGGCTACTCACTCTTGGAGTTAGCTTACCCTAGCTCCCTTGTGTTGTCCCTCGAGTTACAGGTGAGCCCGCCACCCGACTGGTGAGTTCTGAACTCCTGAGGCTAAGGCTTAGGTTTTAAGCACTGCAGGCCGAGCTACCTCCTCGGCCCAATTAACTTATTCTGAAAGACATGGAAATCTGGGCCAAATGCTCATAATTTCCTTTTGATCTTCAAGGTTTTCAGGTTTTCACTCAATTTTACTAAAAATATCTTCAAATTTTAAAAAACATCAAACTAAGCATTCTCTAACAGCTCCTAAAATGTATCTTGAAGACAGCATATTGTGACAGGGTAGTGGTGGTGTACTCATGCAATCTCAGCACTCAGGAGATACAGTCAAGTGAATCTCTGGGCGTTCCAGGCCAGATAGGGCTACTGTCTCAAAAAACAAAACCAAACACCAACAATAAAACACTGAAACGGTCCACTGAAAATCTAGGGCCCAATGTGGTTCATAGATGGACTCAGGTGTTTAAATCCCTTGCGGTGTCAATTCACACACTCTTCACCATCGCAGGTTTGCTTGTCACAGTAACAAAAAAAAAAAAAAGTTTTACAGAATTAACGCTTTTGATTTCCTTTTATTTGTTACATCTGTCACATTTATTTATTTATTTAGTGTGTGTGCAATGGGCATGTGGAGGCCAGAGAACAATGTTGGCTGTTTTCTCACACGTGGTTCTAGGGATTGAATTTAGGTTGCTAGCTTGCCAACAAGCACCTTTCTCTACTGAGCCATCCCACCAGCCCCTTTTCTGAAGAATTTGTAAAATAAAAACATCAGTAGTCACTTCAGCAGCACATATACTAAAATGATTAGCAAGGGCCCTGTGCAAGGATGGCACATTTTGTGGAGCGTTCTATAGAGGTTTTTAGTTTGTTTACTTTGGAGAGAGTTTCACTATGTATCTCTGGCTGGCTTGAACTCCACATGTAGAAGAGGTTGTTGGCCCTAAACTCAGAGATCCACCTGCCTCTGTCTCATGTGTGCTGGGATAAAATGTGTACATTACCATACCAGGCTCTTTCCTATTAAAAGAAGTGAGTTCCCCAAATATCTTCTAGTTCAAAGTTGACAAAAGGATAACAGAAGTTATACTGTATCTCATTTCCAACTTCTCTCCCCAAAACATAATCTGATGGCTCTGAAACAGACTCTATACCGCCGCCCCATACACCAGCTCCCACCAGTGAACATCCTGATCCAGGCATGCTTATTGAATTCCACAATGCAACTTCGTAATGCAACTATGTAACTTCTTTAAAAACAACCACCCCAGACCTTCCGGTGGGAGACATTCAAGGGTAAGAACACTAGCTGTTCTTCCAGGAGACCAAGCATCCACACTGAGGCTCACAACCATTTGTAACTGCACGTCCAGGAGACCTGATGCCTTCTCTTCTGGCTTCCTCTGTCACCATGCATATATGGGATTCACAGACATACATGTAGCTAAAACACCCCTAACACCTAAGCTAAAATTATAAAAGAGGCAGAGGCAGGCAGATCTCTGTGAGTTCAAGGCCAGCCTGGTCTACAAAGTGAGTTCTAGGACAGCCAGAGCTAAATAAAGAAACCCTGTCTCAAAAAACCAAAACCAACCGAACAAAAAAACTTCACCACTCCCCCTCAAGGAATCCTAGGAGACCGTGTCAGGTGGCTCACCACTGCCTGCAATCTCAGTCCCAGGGGATCCAGGACTCTGCCCTCAGCAGGCACCTACGTATGCTTTTGTTTTTATGAACTACTAAGGGCTAATGGGACAGCTCTCTGGTCAAGCACGTGCCCCGCAAACCTGAGGGTCTCAGTCTGACCGCAGGCACTCACGCAAGAAGCCAGGCATAGTGCTTTACGCTTCCTCTGGTCTCCGTGCGCGCACGTGCACACACACGCACACACACTATTCTCTAACCAAGCATGCTGCCCCCGGCCGGCAGAGACCACTGGTGTGCTTTGACTCTACCCAGCAGTGGCGGCCTGATCACTGGAGAACTATCAGGATGCTGTGTGTGTCATAGGAACAGCTTGGAAAAGGTGACCACGACACAGCTGTCTTAGGTAAGGAAGCCTATGGCTGGACGTCATACCTGTAGACTGTCTCTTCCTGCCTCTTCTCTTAGAGTCACTGTCCTGCAGAGAATGGCCTGTGGCCGCATTTAAAGGTGTCAACTGTCCGCTTGACCTCGCCGTGCTGACTCTGAAGTTGGTGAAGCTGGGGCTGTGTTCTGGGGTGTTATCAGCACTCTTGCGAACTCTGCGTTTTCCACGAGGACTCAGCAGTTCTACAAACACATCTGCTTGCAGCGCACCAGGACTGTGGCGAGTGGACCGACTAGCAATCCTTAAAGAGCGCGCTTCTGTAGGAGGCGCAGATCTGATCTTCCTCAGGCTCCTGCTGGTGGCAGTCTTAGAAGAAGCAGTGGTTTTGGGTGTGCTCTGCTGACTCCTTGAAGGGTACCTTCCAGGGTCCTGTCGCTGGCTGCGGCTTGAGAAAGAAGAGCTAAGTCTCCCTCTTGTTTTAATCGGCAATCTAACTTGTGGTCTTCCTCGTTTGGGTGGGCTATAAATATTGTTAGAAAACACAATTATTGTACAGAACAACGATAAACAGATACTTGTACTAAATTACTCTCGAATGACTGAACCTTGTCCTATAGTCATTCTTACGTTTAGAGACAAACTCTCATGGAAATCTAAACTGTACTTTCTTGAGTTTCTCTGAAACAATGGAGGACATTTATTTTCTGGGTAACTAGGACAGCATCATGAAAATCAAGTTCTGAACTGTGATAAACTGACAGGATCCTCAGGCATGGCGGACAGCCCAGGCCAATACCCTTGACCGTAGAAGGGAGGAGGACTAAGCTTGCAGGGTCCTCTCCACGCCGTCACCATCCACACAGGCAATGGGTGCTTCTGCCAATGGCCGGTACTGAGTAGCCTCCACCTGTGGTTCATGAGGACCAAGTCCAGAACCTCTCTGTTACCTTCTGGTTCTGACTGGATATACAAAGCTAGATTTAACTCCTCTCTACATACTTCTATTTAACCTGGAACATTTACAAGAATTTTCCACAATTACTGACCAATGGATTTGTGTGTGTATATATGTAGTGCGTGTGTGTATATGTAGTGCGTGTGTGTATATGTAGTGCATGTGTGTATATGTAGTCCAGGTGTGCTAGACTTACACGGACATGGAGGCCAGAGGTCAACATTGGGTCTTCTGCTCTCCTCTTTATGTTTTGAGACAGGGTCTCTCTCTAAAGCTGGAACCAGCTAATTAGACTAGGCTGGCTAGCCAGCAAGCCTCTGGGATCTTCCTTTCTCCACACCCCAATCCCAGGGCTGGGGTTACAGGTGTGTGCTGCCACAGCCTGCTTTATGTGGGTGTTGAGGATCCAAACTTGGGTCCTCACACTTGCATAGCCCCCAGTTTACTGGTGAAACCAGCTTCCCAGGCTCCCCAGATCCTTTATTGTTACACTTAATATGATATTGCCTTCAAAAGCCTTACAGAAACAATATAAAATGGGGAGGAAAAGTGCTAGAGACAGGAGAGGAGCTTCAGGGAAGGAACACATATACATGCACGAATTCTCAATAATAAAGGGGGAAAACCCCTTAATCCCAACAAAAAAGGGGGATGGCTCTATTACTAGTCTCCTGACAATGATCTTCTTGTATCGGACAGTTCTTGGCAGCCTGCCATGCTCGGTCTCTTGATCCCATGGTAGATATTTAAAATGGAGGGGGAGCTAAGAGTGAGAACAAAGAATCCAATATGACTTCCTCTCTTGGTGACTATATCTAGGCCTACTGACAGAGAACCAGTGGATAGAAATAGCCAGTTTTAAAATATCTGCCTACTAGATCTAGCTACGTAGCAGGTGTGACTTTGCCTTCATTTTAGTCCTGAAGGAAAAGGTCATACTGGGTGGGATGGTACACTTCTGTAATCGAACACTTAGGCTAAGACAGGATTATTATTACTTCAAGTTTGAGGCTAGCCTGAGCTACAGTGTAAGACTGTTTAAGGGGAGACTACCCCAGTGTTATCACAGCGGGAAATGTCCAGTTTTCAAACCCATGCCTTGAGTGATAGCTTGCTACGTCTCCAAGGAGTTGTTAACGATTATGGGACAAGGGCTCAGACACAACCAAGTGGACTGCTTAGATCACCCCTGGGAGATGTTCCG
>CABHPP010149643.1:0-40078 GCA_902168425.1 Peromyscus attwateri
TGCTAGAAACCCCATCCAACGACTGAGGGAACTGGATGCAGAGATCCATGGCCAGGTCCCAGGTGGAGCTCCAGGAGTCCAGTTGGCGAGAAAGAGGAGGGTTTGTATGAGTGAGAATTGTTGAGATCTAGGTTGAAAAAAGCACAGGGACAAATAGCCAAACAAATGGAAACACATGAACTATGAACCAATGACTGAGGAGCCCCCAACTGAATCAGGCCCTCTGGATAAGTGAGACAGTTGATTAGCTTGATCTGTTTGGGAGGCATCCAGGCAGTGGGACCGGGACCAGTCCTCAGTGCATGTGCTGGCCGTTTGGAACCTGGGGCTTATACAGGGACACTTGGCTCAGCCCGGGAGGAGGGGACTGGACCTGTCTGGACTGAATCTACCGAGTTGAACTCAATCCTCAGGGGAGTCTTTGCCCTGGAGGAGATGGGAATGGGGGATCGGCTGGGGGGAAGGCGGGGGGGGGTGGCGGGAGGGGGGAGAACAAGGGAATCCGTGGCTGATATGTAAAATTAAATTAAATTATAAAATTAAAAAAAAAAGAAAGGCAAAACCGTCTTTTGGTCCAAGTGTGAGTGTTTACAAACGACTGACCAGTGTGCCCCAAAAATAGCAAGTGCAGCTTCCTCCTCAGGATGAATGCAGTCTAAGACAGCTCTCCCACAGAGACTTCTTATCCCTCCTAGCAGGACTCCTCCCCCACCACACATAGTAAATGCTGTAAGGTTCCAGGCTGTTACATTGTTGCTACCACTCCATCAAGGTGCACCCAAGCCACCTTACCCCAGCTATTCTGTATGTGTGCCTGTCCTTTCTTTATTCTCTGTCACCCCTAGTCAGAGTTCTAGGACCAAGCCATGAATGGAAGATCGCCTAACTCTCCCCATCCCCCACCCCACCCCAACGTTGGTACAAATTAATCCTTTTCCTCCCAACTCATCCTCACCCCTGACTTAATTCCTTCCCGCCTTCTTCAAATCTATTCTTTATTGGGGAATATCGCCAGTGAATTTTAACTCACAGCAGCAGCTTGCTTGGCTTTGCTGACAACCTTGGAAGAGGCAGCCAGAAATTATTTCCCTCCATTTCCTCTCCACCTTCTGTCTACCTCCTTCCCAGAGAAACACTGAGGGCTGCTGAGCATGGGACATGTATAGTCTGGAATGCCCCTTAGCCAGGACTCTCCTGCCAGGTAAAGGAGTGTGCAATTGTTTCGGAAGCTGTTGAAGATACCGCATCTCCTCCTTAAATTGCCTTTGTTTGCAAAACTCTGAGGCCGGAGCCAGTATGGAAGTTTGGAAAGGTATGGCTTGTGGGTAGCTAGAGCTAGTAGGGTCTTAGAGTATAATAGTCTGGCTCTGGAGAAAGCAGGCTTCAGACCCAGGCATCTGGAGTGTCCTTTGTAGGGTGGGGCAGCGGCACATCAGGGATTTAGAGACATTGGGACCCATGTATTAGTTAGTTTTATATTGCTGGGATAAAACACCATAACCAAGGCAACTTATACAAAGAAAGGTTTATTTTAGGGTTCTGGTTCCAGAAGGCTAGGAGTCCATCACCACTATTTAGGAGGCATGGCGGTCCTTGTGCTCACAGATAAACTCTGGGAACCTGGAATGTTAAACACAGGGTTGTTCCTTCAAATGAAGGGATGCATAACCTGTTACCAATCCAGAAGGCTAGGAGCTGATGTGTTTAACAGCCTGGTGACCTTTGTGCTATTTGTGTGATCAAGACCACACAGACCAAGTCCTCCCCAGACTCTTATCATGAGCTTGACTATAGAACCCATTTTTATGGAGGGTGTCACTTGTATTTGACAAAGAGTTTTTTTTGTTTGCTTGTTTGTTTTGTTTCTTGTTTTTCGAGACAGGGTTTCTCTATGTAGCTTTGTGCCTTTCCTGGAACTCACTTGGTAGCCCAGGCTGGCCTGAAACTCACAGAGATCCACCTGGCTCTGCCTCCCGAGTGCTGGGATTAAAGGCGTGCGCCACCACCGCCTGGCCGACAAAGAGTTTTGATGTAGTCACATCAGATCTTTATTTAGCTTACTTTGTTCCTCAAAGAGATTATGTATGCTTTATTGGGCACAAGAGACTGAGTTAATTATCACCAGGAAAGTTTTCAACAAGTTGTGCTGTGCTTAAATATGCCTAAAATAAACTTAGAGTCAGACTCCTGAAGTTTGAGCCAACACTAGCTACGTAGTCGTGTTGAACCGAAGTACCTTCTTGTCTCCTATGGATCCTTACTCTGCTGGCCATGGTGGCTGTGGGGGGCCTGGCAGCGGATGGGCAAGTTGACAAGGACAGCAGAGAGCTTACATCCAACCATAGCAGGGAGAGAGAAGGGGGAGAGGGAGACAGAATCAGACAGACAGACAGACAGACAGACAGAAATAGGGAGACAGATAGAGACAGACGGACAGAGACAGAGAGACAGACTTGGGAATGGCACATGGGTTTTGAAACATCAAAGCCTGTCCTCAGTTACATACTTCCTCTAGCAAGGTCCCAACTCCTAACTCCCAAGCCTCACCAGACAGCATCACCAAATGAGAACCAAGTGTTCAAAGGCCTGAAAACGGGGAGGGGGCATCTCATTCAAACCACCACGAGGTATGACTTGTATTAGGCTGTCTGGAGACTAGTTTTGTAGACCTCATTTTCCCCATGAGACTAGAGCACTGCATTGTTGGAAAGGTGGGTTTAAGACACGGAATTTGGGGACAGAGCAGAGATGGCTTCGTGGACAGAGTGTCTGCTATGCAAACATGAGGGCGTGGGTTCGGATCCTCAGCCTCCATGTAAAAGCTGGCATGGTGATGCACACCTGCACCCCAGGGCTAGAGGGTAGAGACAGGCAGATCCTGGAAGCTTGCTAGTCATCCAGTCTAGCTCAGATGATGAGCTCCAGGATCAGTGAGGGAATCTGTCTTGAAAAATAAAGCAGAAAAATGGTGGAGGAAGACACAGCCACCTCCAGCCTCTTCATGTACATGGACCGGGAACATCCGTACATACATACATGTACCTATCCCCCGCTAAAAACAACTCATGAAATTTTATGTGACAAGGAACATTCTATTTGGAATGCACTGAATTCGTTTATCTGTGGAGTGTAGATGGATGAGTCAACTGAGTATAATCAGAAATGGGAAATAAATGAAGCTTCCTCATTTGGTATTTATGGTGACATCGAGATAGATTTAATTTAAAGATCTCTGTGAGTGATGGAAATAGCATCTACAAGAGCTCTGAAGACTGAACACCTACCTCAATTACTCCATGCGAATTTATAGAAGCTGGGACAAGGAAGTTGTTGGATGAAATTGCTGGAATAATCAGATGTTTACCAAAAAAAGAAACAGGGCTTTAACCTTACAACATATGCTAAATTAAACTCCAGATTGAAAGTAAGAAAGGGTGGGGTAGAGTGACTCTTCCACTCAGAGGCACACATGTCCAGCTCAAGTTGAGCATCAACTACTTGTCTTGTGTTTTCTGTATCAGTTACCTGTCCGATGCTATAATAAAATTCCTTGACAAAAGCAACTTGATGGAGAAGGGGCTTATTTTGGCTCACAGTTCAAAGATCAGTCCATCATGGTGGGGAAGTAATGGTAACAGGAGCTTGAGGTTGGCTGGTTACATTGTGTTCACAGTCAAAAGCAAAGAGCCATGAAGGGTGATGCTTAGGGAACGTTTTCCTTCAAAAAATTAAACAACAACAACAATAATTATTATTATTATAGAGAGAGTGCATGCATGTGTGCCATGATGTGCATGTGGAAGTCAGAGGACAGCTTTTAGGAGTCATTTCCCACCTTCCACTTTTTGAGGCAGGGTCTCTCTTGTTTCTGGTAAGGTACTGTGTACTCCAGGCTAGCTAGTCCCAAGGCTTCCAAATGATTCTCCTGGCTTCACCTCCCATATTGCCACAAGAGTGCTGGGGTTACAGATGTATACCACTGCATCTGGATTTTTATGTGAGCACTGAGAATTGGACTTGTATCATTAAGCAAGCCCTTATTAACCTAATATAAGTTATAGGGCATGCCCAGAAGATAACCTAATCTAATAAAATCTTTCACAGGTGTGCCTTGTTTCCTAGGTGATTCCAGACCTGTCAAGCTGCCAATCAATATTAGCCATCATAGTGACAGTCTGTCTTCAGTAAGCAAGTGCCCTTTAACGACCTATGTAGTACCACATTTTGGTTTTTATTTGCTGGGGATTTTGCTGATCACAGTGTCATCATCCTCCCCCATCCCTACTCCCCCCTGCCCCCAGGCAGTACTGTAGGTCTGTCTGCACTTCCCAAGTACAGGTTTCTACTGAGACCCACACATGCTGAGTATGCTTCTCAGGATGAGATGTCCTGACCGGGGTGGTGGGTGTGATGTGAATGAATCAGCAATACATACTGAATAAACAGTATTTAAACAGAAATGCTTGAGGCAATGTTATTGCTATAACTTGAAAGTATATTCGGAGACCACGCTCAGACTCTCTGGGCATCAACTCCAAGCTTTGCCCATAGGCTGATTATTAGCCCTTCCTGGCTAATGGCTTAACTGGAATGGCTGGGGGAGGGGCCAGAGCAGGTTCTGGAAGCAATGCTGGAGGCCCTTGGGACAGGAACTTGTGGTCTAGGGTAACTGCAACCTGGTCTCCAGGGTTGAGGGATAGTTCTCTGATCTCACGGATTTCTTCCCATAAACCTTTGGTTTTGAGGTTTCTGGAAATAAAGGAGTGGGCGGGTCTCCTGATCCAGCTGAGGATTCTCTTAGATAGATTTTTTTTTATATGTGTGTGTGTGCTCGTGTGTGTGTGTGTGTGTGTGTGTGTGTGTGTGTGTGTGTGTGTGTGTGTGTGTGTAGGCCAGAGGACAACTTTGGGTACCATCCTCATAAATGTACATCTCCTTTGAGGCAGGGTCTCTCAGTGGCCTGGAACGCACTGATTCAAGTGGACTGGCCAGCTAAGGAAGCCCAGGAATCCTCCTGTCTCTGCCTCTCCAGTGCTGGAGTGACGAGCATGTACTGCCACCGCTGGCATTTTTACATGAGTGTTGGGGATCAGACACAGTTCTTCATGCTTGTAAGGCAAGCTCTGTACCCCCTAAGTCATGTCCCCCACAAGCTTCATGCCAAGCCAACCATGAAGCATGGCTTGTCCAGCAGGGTAATTTTCTCCCCTTAAGAACTGAGTGTTTCTCAGGCCATTTCAGTACAGAGATGTGCACAGCAAACTTGCCCCTGAGACTCGAGGCTCTCTCTCATTTGCCTTGCTGTGGCCTAGTATCCTCTCCTCGGTCTCACAGCTGTACACTGTGAAGAGATGAGGACCTGCATTCTAAGCACAGGTGTGTTTCACGAATTGTTAGAAGGTCTTATTAATAAGAGCAAACCTGAGGCCAGTTATTGGGGTGAACACTGGAAGGTCAGAGAGACAGAACAAGCCACAGCTACCTCACCTCGCCGGATCCTCAGCTGGTCTTGTTTCCTTAGACTAGAGGCTTCTGTGTTCTCATCTGAATGAATCTCAGCTGAACTGCTGCTAGAAGCCTGAATGCTTAACCAGCCAAATGCTTCTAGTTTCTGGTCCTCATGCCTTATATACCTTTCTGTTTTCTACCATCACTCCCTGGGATTAAAGGCTCGCTTTCTGGGATTAAAGGCATGAGTCACCATGCTTGGCTGTATCCTTGAACACATGGGTTTCTCCCTAGCTCTGCCTCCCAAGTGCTGGGATTAAGGGCGTGTGCTACCACTGCCTATCCTCTATGTTTAATTTTGTGGCTGTTCTGTCTCTGACCCCAGATAAGTTTATTAGGGTGCACAATATTTTGGGGAACACAATACTACCACACAGGTGGGAGTCTGTCTCACACCTCCATGCTCCTGACTGTCCACAGAATACCCAACAGTCCCTTTCTTCTCACATTAAATATTTATTATAACATGACAGGAGCCCCTGACCCTTTGTGTGGGGAATAAGGGAGGATTAAATAGGCATTCCAACTATCAGCCAGCTGTGGCGAGCCGGGGTATTAACTCTGGCGCTCACTTTGCTGTAACTGAAGAGAGTCTTACTGAGCTGAGTTCTGAGACGAGATTTTTCCCCCCTGGAAGCAATATTTACTATCTTGGGGTTTCAACACCGAGTCTCCAAAGAGTCTGAAGTCTGGAGGTCGCTGCAAAAGCCTGGACAATGGGGGGTGTCTCCTTGGATTTCCCATCAGATAGTGAGGAAGTCAGATGGAATCAGCTCACTCCTGGGACCACAGAATTAGTTTGGAGGCTACTTAATATAGCTGAGTGTAGGAGTGCATTTTCCTGAAGATGCTTGCTTTG
Source organism: Peromyscus attwateri (assembly GCA_902168425.1). Taxonomy (NCBI): domain Eukaryota; kingdom Metazoa; phylum Chordata; class Mammalia; order Rodentia; family Cricetidae; genus Peromyscus; species Peromyscus attwateri. Next base: position 6,368 of record CABHPP010149643.1, read on the forward strand.
GGAACTGGGGACCAGCACAGTGATGGCAGCCACGTATCCGGGGATGCCCCAGCTCCAAATATCATGTCTTGTTCTAAAGCCACGCACCCCCATTTCCAAATATTGTCAGGCAGTTCTACAGAGAGAAATCACATTAAACATTTTACTAAGAACTTTGTTACATGCAATAGAGAATTTGAAGGGTTGTGGGGCCTCGTTCATAGCTCAGCAAGTTTCTTTTCCTCTTTTCTAAGAAGTTAGGCTACATGACAGGGAGAGGAGAGATATGACTCTGGCAAATGACAGCACTTGCTGGGAACATGCCTCAGTCTCTCCATCTGTGAAAGGGACACAGTCTAGACTTTAAAAGCTGGCAGAGAAGAGATTAGACAGGCTAGTCTGGTTCTGAAATATCCTCCCAAGCCACCTAGGTCAAAGGCCCTCCTCAGGCCACAATCCTGAAGGAAGAGGTGGGAACTGTAAGAGGTGAGGAGGGCCGAGTGAGGTGTCTCAGTGGATAGACACCCGCATCCAAGTCTGGTGACCCAAGTTTGATTCTGAGACTCACAAGATAGAAAGACAGAACTGACTTGCACACATTTCTCTCTGACCTCCACCCAGTGTGGTGGCTTATACATGCTCCTCCCCAACATACGCACACAAAGTAAGTCAGTAAAAACATAATAAAAACATTTAAAAAGAGATAGGACTAGTTGGAGGAAATGAGTTCATTGGGGACAAGCCTTTTTTTTTTTTTTTCTGACACAGGGTTTCCTCTGTGTAGCTTTGCGCCTTTCCTGGAACTCACTCTGTAGACCAGGCTGGCCTCGAACTCACAGAGATCCACCTGGCTCTGCCTCCTGAGTTCTGGGACTGAAGGCGTGTGCCACCACCGCCCGGCTTGGGGACAAGCTTTTGTATTGGAATGAAGGACTCCAGTCCCTGGTTTCTCTCTGATTTCTGGTTTCCAGACAGTGAGCTGCCTGTCAAATGCCTCCACTGTGATGTATGCACCGTGACAAGCCCAAAGCAACTCTGGCAAATGACCAGACACTGTGACCACGAGTCCAAATAAATCCTCCCTTCTTCTTGTTGATCGCTTCAGGTCTTTCGTCACAGTAACAGATGGCTGACTCGCAGACAGTTCGGGTCAAGGGCCCGCTTCAGGAAGCCGGTTACAGCCACTTCACAAATGTCCTGCTTGCTGACCCTGCCAGCCCTTGCCTTGTCTTTGGCCGCCCCCTCCATCTCCTCCACCCTGGCTTTGGATTCCTCACTGAGCTATCATTGGTTCTGTGGGCCACACTGGATTTCTCTTGGCTCCTTCTGCTGCTCTGGATTATCCTGTGTGTCTGTGCTGGAGGGAGCGACCCTCCCTAGTCTGTCTTTTCTTTCATCTGTCTCATTTAGGAAGAGTTTGATCTGATTGGTGAGTCTGGAAAAACAGCAAACTGGTAAACTCAGCTCCAAGACTCCAGTCCTTCTCCTGGGGAGCAGCCCTTCCCCTAGCAGCTCCCAGCTCTGTTACTGTTCAGACGACCCCCTGACCTCTCCCCCTTCATGTTCCCCAGATCCACGCTGTTTATAGGGGAGGTCCTCACAAAGCTCATTTGCCTACCGATGTAAGCCGCATTCTTCCATTTGAGTCTCTATTGAAATCCAATTTGCAGAAGCTATGGTTAAAGCATTGGTTTCCTGAGGTGTTGACAAGTGGATCAGTGGGTAGAGTTTGCATCACAACCACAAGGACCTGAGTTCAGATCCCCTGGATCCACATAAAAGCTGAGCAAGGGAATGTGTGTTTGTCTCGTTCCAGGAAGATAGAAATGGACCCATCCCGGGGCCATGCTGGCCAGCCAGTGCAGTCAAAACAGAGTTCTGGGTTCAGGGAGAGACCCTGTCTCCAAAAATAAGTTAGGGCAATGGTTGAGGGGGACATGTGGGCATTAATCTCTGGCTTTCCATACACGCTCACATGGACCAGCACACCTGCGCGCGCGCGCACGCGCGCGCACACACACACACACACACACACACACACACACACACACCCCTATGCATGCATGTACACCAATACACACAAGATCTCTGAAATCAAAAGACTGGGTTCAGATTCCGGTTTGGTCACGTGTGTCAATTTTCTAAACACCCAGTCCTTGCTGAACTCCAGTTCCTCTTCCTGAAAGAAACAAACAACAAAACAAAACAAAACAACAAAACCCCCAGAACCTGCGTCAAGATTCTATTGAAAGCATTAGACGAATTAACATATGGAAAGCATTTCAAAGAACACCTGCTCCCAAGCTGCAAATAGAGGGCAACTAACTCTGCTTACCATTTACTCAGCCAGTGCCGAGGGAAGGTGGGACGTTGGAGCCTCGGCCCATCACGACTCATTTCTGGGCTCTGTTCCTCCTCTGGCCACGCTGTCCATGGAACTCCTTGGACTGTTCTACCTGCCTTGGGCATACTTCCCACGCACTCTTGCTCAATGTGCATGTGTTACTTGGCTAGTTTTAAAGAGTTTTTGTTAATGTGTATGTGTTAGCATGTGCACATAAGTGCAGGTGCTTGAGGAGGCCAGAAGAGGGTGCCAGCTGGAGTTAAGGTGGTTGTGAGCCACCCCATGTGGGTGCTAGGAGTTGAACCCTGGTCTTATGTAAGGGCAGAAAGTGTTCTTAACCATGGAGTCTTCGCTCCAGTCTTTGAGCTACTTTCAAAATATAATATTTTCTTCGCTGGGGACCTGAGTGACTGTCACCTTCTTTGTCGTAAGCTATTATACTTCGTGCCCTGAGGCTGAGAGCAGTCCCTGTGCTTCCTTCAAGTCTTCCTAAACTTCAGGTTGCTCTCAATTTCAGTCGGCCAGAAAGAGTTCTTGCAGACGCTGGCCCTGTGTGGTAACCAGCTTTGGTCCTTGTCTCTCCTTTTGACTGTAGTAAGTAGGCTTCCATGAAGCCAAGCCCTTCAGGGACCATGTTCCAACATCAGTAGTCAGGCAGTCCCTCCCTAGTTTGGGGAACTCTCTGCGATTGATGGCTGTGGGCAATGAGCCTATGGGAAAGCAAGATGGCTGCCGCTCCAGAAGAGTGTGCAGTTCTGCTCAATCTCAGTCCTGCGACAGTGGTTCTTAGGGAGGATGCTGCAGAGAGAGGATATGTGTGTGAGTAACTGAGTAGCTGAGGTCTGTGCTCTTCCTCACAGCAGTCGATGCCTCCTTCTGTTTCCTTTGTTTTGCATGATGGGCATCAGAGTAAAATTTTAGTCATTGTAACTATGGCACTGATTACAAATCATTGGGGGCTGGAGAGATGACTCAGTTGGTAAAGTGCTTGCCACAACTCACGTAAAAAAACCAGACAAACAAAAAATTCAAAGTCAGACATAGTGGCTGTACTTGTAATCTCAGTGCCAGGGAGGTGGAAGGTTGAGCAGATTCCTGGGCTCTCTGGCTAATCCTCCTGGTATATCGGGGAGTCCCAAGCCAATGAGAGACACTGTCTCACATCAACAAGGAGGAATGGCGCCTGAGGAATGACACTTTAAGCTAACTTCTGGTTTACACACACACACACACACACACACACACACACACACACACACACACACGAAAAAAGGGAAAATGTAAGAAGGAAAAAAGAAAGTAAAAAGGAAAGAAAAAAGAATGAGTAATCTGTAAAAAGCATTGACCTAATTTTTCCCAGTGACTATTCCGAACAGCTTTTTATAGTGGTCTGACCTCTGTGACTTGCATCTGGCTAACAGGATGACAGAGTCATCTGGCCAATGCATTGGCAATAGTCACTTGAGGACCCCAACAGCAGGGGTCCCAGAAGCTTTCCTTGAGCCTAGAAGGCTCATACTTCTCATTTGAGAAAGGAATTTTGTAGTCACGGCTAGTATTATCTGTGCTCACAAGCAAATAAAGGACTTTCAGGGGGCGGTACCATACATAAATTGACTCCAAAGGCAATCTCAGAAGTTCCAGAAATATTTTGGGCAGTGACAACACTGTTGAAACAAGTTTATGGCCCTTCAAAATGCTAGAAACTCTAAAATAAGCTCTCAACAGTCATTTTGTGACTCTCGATACTAATCCGCTGTTTTCCAAAGGGCAGCAGACTGGACTTGGCATTAACTCTGCGCTGTGTTTGTTAAGGCAGAAACACAAGATCTAAGATAACCAAGAACCTCCATTTACTCAGTTGCCGGTCTATAAAATGCACCGAGGGCAACCAATCAGAAGATCCAGCTCACTCTGCTTTTTAAGGCAATTGAAAAGAGCTGCATATTTGAATGTGTGTAGACCCTTTCTGGAAGATGTCAAGCCTGCAAGCATCATGGTCACATCTTTCCCCCCATTACATTTTTCTTTAATGCATGTTGAGATGACATCTGGTATACAGGGAATGCTCAGTGGAAATGTGTTGTATGAATCAGTTAATAAGCAGTGGTGATTGCCTCCTGGGAACAGGGCTGAAGGCCACTGGAATGGGGCCTTCTCAATTTAACCCTCATACAATGTTTATATGGAGAGTGAGAAGGATGCCTCTTCTCTCCATGTATCTACAGCTTTGTGCACAGAGAGGAAGGACCTTAGGGCCCTGACCTTCCTGAAACCCTTGGACCTTCCAGGGTTCTCATCCCCTATATCAAGGAAGAAGGTACGGTCGAGATGGTTGTCTTTGAGCCTCATAGTCTTAGTGTAAGAATGCCACCCTACCTTGTTCATGTTCCCTCTCCATCACCCTATGGTCAGGGGCTGGCTTGTATAGTAGGTGTGGCTAAAACTTAGCAGTGTTTCTGCCTCTGTTTTGTTTGTGGAATTGGATAGATGAGGACATTGGGGTGTTCTTTTGTCCTAGTCTGGGCTGTTATATAAAAAAGCCATAAACTGGTGGCTTCTACTCAACAGGAATTTGTGGAGGCCAAGGTGCCCAGAAGCACAGTGTCAGAGGCCTGTTCTCTGGTTTGTAGATGCTCTTCTGGATGCAATTTCATAAGGCAGAAGGAGTGAGGTAATTTTCTGAGGTCATTTGGGGGGGGTAGTCTTGCCATTTTATTATTTATTATAGTTATTAAGATACACTAATTGTATTAGCTATTTTACATGTTGCTGGTACAAAGTACCTGATGCATGCAGCATATGGAAGGGGAGGTTTATTCCATCTCCCAGCTCAAGAGCACAGTCCCTCTCTGTGAGGACGTGGTGGCAGGGCCAGGAGGCAGCTGGTCACATTGCATCCACAGTCAGGGAGTGGAGAGAGATGAACCCCAGCCCATGGAATGGCACCACCCACATTTTGTGTAGAACTCCCCATCTCAATTAACCCAACCAATATTGACAAAGACATGCCCAGAAGTTGGTGTTTATGGTGATTCTGGATCTTATCAAGCTGACAATCAAGATAATCTTGTACAAGTTAATAAACTTCACTGGGACATTTCCACACACACACACACACCATGCTTTGATTGTGTTTACACACCCTTCTCAACATCTTCTCTCTTTGATCTTACCTAGTTACCTTCACTTTCCCTAACACTTGGGATTTGGGGAGACTACCAGTCCTGTAAGAGAGGGTTCTTTCCTCCTTACTTAATGACTTTCCAAAGGCCTCATCCTCAAATACATTCACACTGGAAATGAGATTTCCATGTGGGGATTTTGGAAGGATCTCAAGATTGAGCCTCCAGTGTTCTTCCACACTGGGCATTTTAGATTCAAAGAAGCCAGGAGTGGAAAGCCTGAAGGAGTCAGAAGGGCTCAGTAATGACACCCAGGATGTGGGACCTCCCCTGGGGATTACTACAAACGGAGTGTCACTTCCCTGACTCGTGGCCTTCTGCATTTGATTCTTGCAGAAGGGAGCTGCACAGTGGTGGCCTGTGGTAGTGTGCAGACCCCAGTACTCACCTCAACCTCAACGTGATCAGCTTTCCATGTACGTAAATCCTGTTTTAAATATGGAGTGCGTGGATCAGAACAGAATGACAGTGAGGAGTGAGGACAGAGAGTGTTTTTTCCCATCTACACAACACTAATTCTTTTTCTGGAAATTCTGCTAGAAGCAATTTACATTTATAAACAGGACTGATGATAATTGGTCAGCAGAATGACGTAGTGTTCAGTGTCTGTCTGGGAAAGCTGGTTCATAGAGTCATAAATACCTTGGTTAACATAAAAATGGAAAGGGGCAGAATTATCACTCAATCTTTTGAGTCTGAAAGAGACTAACAAATTCAGTGTAGGTGGGAGTAAGGAGTCGGTGCTATATAGGACCTAAAACATACACCCCACAAGAGGCATTTCTTAGGAATTGAATGTAGAAAAAGACTTGCCGTTCTTCACATTTTTATTGGTGCGTGTTTACCGTATGTGGTGCTGGGCTTCATAAAGAATTCTTTCAAGTACAATATGTATTTTGACCATATTTACCTCCATATCCTTCTTCCCCTTTCTCCCTGTCTGGACAGTTTCTTCTCCACGCCCCAGCCTCTCTGCTTTCATGGCATGCACGTGTGAATGGGTTTATGTATCTCTATAAAATCTGGGATCTACAAATGAGAGAAAACTTGTGATATTTGTTTTCCCGAGTCCCGCTTATTTTGCCTGATATGATGATCTCAAGTTAAACCTGCTCCCTGGCAAACAACGCAATTCCTTTCTTCATGGTTGAATAAGACTTCCTCATATATGTATGCACATGTGTATAGCTATGGTGTTTCCTGCATCCATTCATTGTTGATGGATACCTCGGCTGACTCGTGGCTTGGCTGTTAGCAACAGTGCCGCAGTGAGCAAGGGGACTCAAGTATCTCTGTGAAAGGATGACTAAGCATCCTTCAGGTACGTACCCAGAGGTGGCGAGGCAGAGCCAAATGGTAGGTTCTGTCTTTAGCTTTTTGAAGAACCTGCACGTTGACCATCACGGCTTGCCTAACTCACACTGCCATTAGCAGTATCTAAGGGTCTCTCTTTCCCCACATCTGTGCCAGCACCTGCCTTTATAGTTTCCTTGACCGAGGACGGAACCTCAGTGTAGCTTTGAATTTCCATAATTACTAAGGATGTTGATAAATTTTTTTCATATTTTTTTTAGAAAAGATTTATTTATTTTATATGTATGGACATTTTGCCCTCATGTATGTCTGTGCATCTCATGTGTGTAAGTATCCACAGAAGCCAAAGGAGGAAGTTGGATCCCTTGGAACTGGAGTTACAGACAGTTGTGAGCTGCCATGTAGGTGCTGGGAACTGAACTCAGGTCCTCTAGAAGATCAGACAGGGCTTTTAAGTGCTGAACCATCTCTCCAGCACCCACCACACCAAGCTTCTTGACAGTTTGTTAGTTCATCTTTTGAGGTCTGTGCATTGGCTTGTCTGTTGATTAGCTGCTTTGTTTTTCTTGGTGTTTAGCTCTTGGAGTTCTTGATATACTAGAGGTTAACGTTGTGCTGAGTATATTGCTAATTAGGATGCTCTCCCATCCTGCACTCTGTCTCTTTGCTTAATAACTGTTCCCCTGCTGGGAAGTTTTTAGTTTCATGCAACCCCATTTGTCAAGCATTGGCATTAATTCCTGAGCTTCTGGAGTCCTGTTCAGACAGCTTTTCCCTACATCTATGTGTTGAAATGTTTCCTTCTAACAGTTCGAGAGGTCCAGGTCTTAGTTAAGGACTTTGATACATTTGGAATTGGGTTTGTGTGGGATAAGAGATAGTGATCTAGTTTGTTTCTCTACACGTGGACAGCCAGTTGCTCAATAACAACCAGTTGAAGAGGCTGCTTTTTACCTAATGTCTGTTGTGGCATTTTTGTAAAAGGTCAGGTGCCTGTGCTTGGATGGGTTTAGTGCTGGGTCCTCTATTTTGCTGATTTATGTGTCTGTTTTTGACCAACACCATGCTGCATCTGTGAACATGGTTCTGAAAGTATGCCCTGAAAGTGGATCTGGTTTTGTTTTCTTCTCAGGAGTGCATTGTTACTCCAGGTGTTATCATTCCAGACACCCTAGCAGCTTCCAGACTTTCACGGCTGCGCATGCGCTATCAGCATTCAGGCAAAATGCTTAGTCACTCCAGGGCCTTCCGTCCTACGTAATCCGTGCACAGCATGGCCACATAATCTATGTGTGTAGCGTGGCTATGTAAGCCCCTATACGGATACTCGAGGTGATCCTTAGAAGCAGACTCCACCCGTTCCCTGCCCCGGTCCACACATTTCTCTCTCCGTCAGGCCTGTTCACTTGCCCTCCTCTACCCTCCTAATAAACTCTTAAAAGTGGGTTTTGTTGTATCTCATGGTCTGTTCTCACTCACGCCTGGTAAATAACACCAGGGTCTTTTGTGTTTTTATATGGGTTTTTAATATATATATATATATATATATATATATATATTATATCTCTCACATATATATTTTCATTGGCATTTTGATGGGGGTTACATTGAATCAGTACATTGCTTTTGGTAATGTAGTTATTTTCACTATATTAATTCTGACTATTCTTGAGTGTGGGAAGCCTTTTTGAATGACTTCTTCAATTTCTCTAGTATTTTAAATTTTCTATTATAGAGGTCTTTCACTTCATTAGTAAGGCTTTCCCTAGATATTTTATTTTCTGGATATTATTCTGAGTGGAATTATTTGCAGTTAGCATATAGGAAAGCTGCTGGTTTCTGTATGCTGATTTTACATCCTGATATTTTATAGACAGTGTTTATCACATGTAAGAGTTTTCTGGTGGGATCTTTAGGCCTCTTATGTATGGGAACTATCATCTTCCTATCATGGTATTTGACTTCTTTAGTTCCTATTTGTGGTCCTTTTATTTCTTTCTCTTATCTTATTCCTATAACCAAGACTTCAAACCCTGTACATATGAGAGTGGAGAGGATGGACACCCTGCTCCTGCCCTGACTTTAGTAGAGATGTTTTGTGTTTTCCCACTTAGTACACTGTTGGTTATAGGTTTGGCGCAGAAAGCCTTTATTTTGTCGAGGTATGTCCCTTCCATTCATTTTTCATTTGTCTGCTTATTTCAGTTCTAGTCCTGTGGGGCTTTTTATCATGAAAGGATGTTAGACTTCGCCAGAGGCCTTTCTGCATCTGTTGAGGCGATCATGTGATTTCTGCCCCCGCATCTACTAGTCTCATGTACTGATTTGTACATGTTGATCTATCCCTGCACCCCTGGACTAAAGCTCACTTGGTCATAGTGAGCAATCTTTTAGAGGGGATGGGGCTCAAGTGTAACTCTGGGGTTCTGAGATTCTGACATTGTGGTTAGAAACTAGTCTCTATTGGAAAGTTCTCCTTGGACTCAATTGCCCACACCCTTTTCAGACCACTGGCTACTCTAATCTTACCTTGGCTTTGGGCCACTCAGTACAATCGGCCTAGAACACATTTAATATCTCCATGTCTGACTTCTATTACTTCCTTCTCTGGTTACTTCCCTCTAAGCCCGATGACCCAGTCATATGGCCTGTGTCTTGAATGCCGTCATCCTGCATATTGCATGTCCATTCTCCAAACAATAGCTTTCCTTGCCTCAACTACCCACTCCATTTATCACCAGCCATATTAACAGCATGTCACAACTGAGTAATGAGGGCATTATGTATTTAGAGAAAGAGGTTTAAAATATTTTATTAGGGAACACTTATCAATATTGAGCAAAGCTTAAATACATGACATCAATATGTATAAGGGCCTTATAAATTTTCATCATTGGAACAGTCACATTATGAAAGAAATAAAATAAATTTATTTTTAACAGTGGGCACGATCATAAAGTCCATATTTTAATAATTTATTCATTTGCTTAGTATTATGTACATTTATTTTCTTGAGAAACAAAAAGAACACAAAACCAACATGATTATTTACCATGTCACATCATAAACAAATGGACTGTAAAAATGGTGTGTAAAAAATTCATGAACATTTAAATAGCACATTCCAAGGGTATGGAGTCCATTTAAATGGAATTAAATGCTTCAAAGCCTTTGTAGATGTCTGGGTGTTGCTTATATGCATCAATACACAACAGTGCACACAATTCAAGTACAACAATGCACACATATGAATATATTATTTTCACATGGGAGAGAATTCTTCCTTATAGAGCATAGAGCACATACCAGGCTCAGCATGATTCATACTAACTGAAGGGAATGTGATCATCAACTCCACTGACCAAAGGCCAAACCTGGAGCCAGTGGGCGTAGTTCTCAAGCACTGGGCACTTAGGAACTGTGCCTTCTGGGAATCTTACATCTCACAATCGTCAAGGTTATAGGAGAGTAATGGCATCTAAAACCAGCCAGGCAGCCCACATCTGCATCTCTGGCAGCACGGAAATGTTGGGTTTGCATTTTCAGCAGCTCGGAGGAAGAGACAGGCAGAAAAGCTGCGGCTAGCCAGCAAATGTCAGGGCTCATGTCTGAGTAGCAGCAGCCCCATTTACTAAGATATACTTTTCCCATGCCCTAGCAAGTCAAGCCAGTAAGCACTGGCAGATTGTAAGAGTGTAGTTCGGGTCCTTTGCCTTTTCCGCTCTTTTCTCCACCTCCTGGGCTGTGTTTAGTTTCTAATAATCACCAAACACCATTGGCTGGACATGTGCCCCGGCAGAACCAGCTACTGCCTCTTTGGCATGGCAGGCAGCCATTGTCGTATTGTAGTGATGCATTTCACTGAGTACTTTGTGCAGGACAAAACTCCTTCATCCCAAACATATTGTGCAGCATTTTCTGGCTGCAACAGTTTCTCTGCTTTTAGTAGCACTGAATTGCCTTCCCTACAGTTCCCTTGCTAAGTCTCCTCAAGCCTTTGGTTGCTCTTTAAAAATCAAACACCTCATGTTTGAGAAAATGTATGATGAGAAAGAAATTAGAATTTTTTTCTCTTCTGTTTAGGCATCTCATTGCGATATAGAAAGCTTTGAGAACAAATGCAGGCTACTGAATAACCCATGCTTTTCAATTTTCAGCCAGGCCAAACTGGTGGCCCTACCAGGAAAGAACCCTACACTCACCGTGTCCTGGTTTGTCCAGTGAGTTTTCCATTGTCTTAAAAAGAAGGAGTGGGTAGGAGAACAGGTGTGGTTTGCCTGCAGGACTCGGGGAATGGGGTTTGCTGAGTCCAGGGGCCGCCATGGTTAACGAAGCTGTTCCTCCTTGTGCCTGGCAAACTGAAGGAGGGGCAACCCTAGCCCACACTTGGGATGCACCAGCCCCAGGGCCTTTGCATGGGTGTGTTCCTTCCTTTCTGGGAGCAACTTCCTTTGCTCCCCACTGTCCTTTTCTCTCAGGATCTGGAAAGGAGGTTAGAAGTTTTGAGAAGCCTAATTTTGTGGTTAGTGGGCACTTCCTTCCAAGCTCCTGTGCAGGATCCTGGTGTGTGCCTCCCCTTCGTGGACCATGGGGGGCTCTGAAGGTGAAGACTGTGTCTCTGTTGCTGTTATTCTCCATCCATCCCCTAGGTCCCAGACAGCCCATACTACATACTGGATCAATGATGGGGCCCACAGCTGTGCGCAGTGGCAGCTTTCTCAGGAAGATGGTGGGATTTGCTTTGTACTCTGGCTTTCCCTCTGCCTCTGTGGATATGCTGGAGTTTGAGGGACTACAGGAATGTTGGTGGTAGGGTTTAACTGGTTTCTGTGTGTTGTGCAGGGGATCAACTCTAGAGCCATGTTCACGCTGGGCAAGTGATCTACCGCTAAGCCACACCTCCAGCCTTGGTGTTTAATTTGTAAGAAGCCAGTGGGGGAAATTGCCTAAGCTTGCTTTATAGACGTTGAACTGCTTTTGTTCAGTGTTGACAGCTGTGATATGTTACATTTGTGTCCCTGTCAGATGAAGCTTAGACAAGGGACAAATCCACATGCCAGGAAGGACTCAGTGTCTCCTAAAGTGATCCCAAAAGGACAGAGGATGATTTGGGGGGAAAGGACAGTGGTCTCAGACATGGATCTGGCTTCCTATAATAGGTGTATGTTTCGATAAAAAAGCAGGGTAGGTGGACCTTTAGGGAACCATATTGTAATTTTTAAAAATGAGCTTTGCTTGTTTGTTTTTTGCATTTATTTGTTTTGTGTGTATTCCACAGCACACATGTGGAGGGCAGAGGACAGCTTTCAGGAGTTGGTTCCTTCCTACCACCATGTGGATCCCAGGGACTGAACCAAATCATCAGGCTCAGGGGCAAGTGGTTAGCCATCTTGATGTCCCTCATTTCTGCTTTTAGAATACTAGGCACCAATGCAATAAAAACCCTATCTTTTCATAGAGTAGTAATTTTTACTTTGAACCCCAAGTATACATATTTTAGAGAGTCAGACCTTGGCAGAGAGGGTTCCTAGAACTGGGACACATGTCCTCTGTCAGTGGGACAGCCTGTGTTGCCCTCCTACCCTCTGAGGGCTAATGCTCCAGCATTCTCCCTTCCAGCACTCAGAGAACCAGTCATTTGGGCCAAAGCTCTTCCCTTGGCTCTTGCCATAGCCTTACAGCTGCTCCCTAAAATCCAGAACTGAAATAGCCATGGACTGTGTTTATCTGAAGCATAGTTGGGCCAAGAACCTAAGCTTGGAAACTGACTTTCCCCCTCTGCTTAGAGCACATTTGAGATTTTGAGTCAGGAGAGACTGTTGGCAGGAGATGGTGGCCAGCCTCTGCCAGAGGCAGCCTCTGAATGTGCTTACGTTTCCGTCCAATCATGCCCAGCTGAACTTGGGGTGTGGACCTGCCCATCAAGTCACCTGTCCAGAGGATCCCAGAGGTCCCTTCAAGGGCCCATGGTAATATCGGAGGACAATAGGTTGTGAACTACAGCTCATGTGACAGACACTCAATTCCACTCCAACTCAAACTGCCCCTGTTAGTGATTGGGAATGGCTGTTCATTCTGTAAACATTTACTTCTGACAGTTGCCAGGTACTGCTTAGCCCTGTACCCTTAGACAAATTTAAACCGAAGCTGTGTGTTGAATCCCATCTCTCGTACTGTGGTCAGAACGACTTTCCGTTCTCACGGCATCAGTTTTATAAACACGCGTGCACCTTGTATGTAGTGACTTCCACAGGGCAGCTGAGATAATATAAAACACTTCCCAGCACCACGCTGGTAGTGGGAAAAGTGCAAAGCACCATCCTTGCCTGCCAGTCCTGAGCTTCATAGAAATCCTCAAAGCCTCTCAGGGAGCTTAACTTAAAAAATATTAAAGTGGAATTTCCAGGTAAAGGTATCTCTAATCCAAAGAAAATAGCATGGTGGAGAGGGTGCAGATAACTGAAAGCCCACATCTGAGTTTCAGAATGGCAGCCTCCAGCATGGCACAGCTTGTTTCTGATTTCCTTTATAATTATACAGAAATGAGTGTCACCCGGGAATGCTAGTGAATTCTGCAGGTAAGCCTGAGGCAGGATAAAGGCTAAAGGAAAACTCTCTCAGTTGTTGTATGTAGAGTGTCCGGGGCTTGCAGATGGCTTAAAGGTCCTTTAGAATACTCGTCCCATGTAGGGAACAGCTGGGAGGGGGGAGGGAGCTAGGGAGTATGCGGGCATGTAGTGGAGCCCACGATGATTGAACTGGTTTTATCATCTCATGAGGCATCTTTCTGAACTCACATCTCACCTGCTCCCCCTTTCACAGATGAAGACACGGGGCCAGAGGGGTCAAGGGGCCTGCGCAGAGCCACTGTGAGATGGGGGTGCACTGAAGCACAGGACTGTGATGGCCCTGCCTTCAGCTCTTTTCATACCAATCTCAACATCCCTCCAGCTTCTCTCTGGTGATTCGGTCTGGGTGGAGCTGAGCCGGTCACGGTTCAGCAAGCTGAGTCTGGTTCACGTTTACACTAGAATGTTTCAGAAGAGATAGAAGGGTTTGAGTCTCGGACTCCTAGTTCCCAAACTCCCTGTGGACCTTCCCCTCTCTCTACTTTGATACCCAAATTCTTGTGCCCCCTCTCTGTGTGAAAATCTTTCATCTACAATATGATTATAAAATCTTGTCCCCATTCATTTCAAACTGTGTTAAAGGGCTTACAATGGAGCAGCTGTTCTAAAAACACAGTTGTTCACAAAAATATTTGAAGTTTGTGGGATTGGTGTGTGTGTGTGTGTGTGTGTGTGTGTGTGTGTGTGTGTGTGTGTGAGATGTGTAGGCAAGAGGACAATCTCAGGAATTGTCCCTCAGGAGCTGACCACCTTGTCTTTTAGTACAGCTTCTCACTTTGACCTGGACCTCACTGAGTTGATTAGGCTGGCCAGTCATCAAGTTCCAGGGGTGCACCTGTGTGCTCCCCAGTGCTCCCCATCACAAGGGGGCACTGCCATGTCTTCCTTCCTTCCTTCCTTCCTTCCTTCCTTCCTTCCTTCCTTCCTTCCTTCCTTCCTTCCTTCCTTCCTTCCAGCTAAGCTCTCTCCATAGACCTAAAAATCCACTTCTTATGACTTAAGCCTTGCTTTTCCAATAAGTGTCTTACTCTTAAAGAAACACAAACAAGGTTGCGGAAAACTGTCAAATTGTTATGTAAGTATTGGAGTACCTGCGTGTTTTTCTCTTACAAGTACCTCCTGGTGGACTTTTCAACAGCCTCCTCATTTGTCAGCTTGAATTCAATCACTTATTTTGTAGATGAAAGCTTCTCACTGACCTCCCATCCGTCACTGTCCTCTATGCCTCTGCTTTTTACAGCTGCTGTCACTTCTGCTATGACACAGGGACTGGAAAGGGGAGGCACTATAGGGCAAGGAGACACTATCCATTGCTCAGATTTTGATCAGTGAGGAGACAAAGGACAGATACTTTTAGTGGACCCATCGTCAACACAGAGCCACACGCATTCAGACCTGTTTTGGAGTGGCTTTTGGCTCTGAACGCTTCCGTAGGCTTTGATTTCTCAAGAGGCTGTCTTCTTCCTCATTTCTGGATCAGACTAATGCTAAGGAGGCCACGATGCTCTAGCCAAGGCCACCGCACTGTGATGGCGATTGCTGGACCAGAGACGTTTTCCACCTGAGAGGTTCTGGGGTAGGGGCCAGGGTAGGAAACCAGAGCAGCATGTTTCAGTGTGAGGAAAGCATGGTGGGAGACACCAGCCCGTGGAGCAGCTGAGGCTTCCAAATGAGGATGGATTCTCTCTATTTCTTGGCAGGAACCTGGGCAGAGGAGAAGACGTTGCTCTGCTTGTCGCCACAGTGACACTGTGGGAGCAGTAAATCTGTGTACTGTAAGGGCTGGGGTGGGTTATGAAGCAGAACTTCATAGGAGAAGTGATCTAGACAGGGTGAGCTACTCAACGGCCCTGTAGAGGGGAAAGCACATCACTATGGTCCTGAGAGGCTCTGGTGGTAATGAAAGGAAGGCATCCTCAGAGGTCTTAATTGAAATTCTTTCACCAGGGGTGGACATCGTGGCCTTCGGTCAGGTTATTTCAGTAGATGGGACCTCATCACAGTGTTCCCAAGAGGCCCCGGTGACCCAGTTCTCAGGACCAAGGTTGCCACTGGTCTTTATTTTTATTATTTATCTATTTATTTTGGTTTTTCGAGACAGGGTTTCTCTATGTAGCTTTGGTGCCTGTCCTGGATCTCGCTCTGTAGACCAGGCCAGCCTCGAACTCACAGAGATCCGCCTGGCTCTGCCTCCTGAGTGCTAGGATTAAGCCATTGGTCTTTAATCCCACCTTCTTCTGCCTCACTCCAACTGTGTAGTCGAGGGTCTGTCCCACTCAGTGCTGGGGCTCTGCTTTCCTGGGTGCTGATGTTTCTGGGGGAGAGCAAATGCCCACCTGACCCAAGACATATGCTAGCTTGGGAGTCTCTACAGTTGGTGCATAATTAAAGTTACTAAATTTCTAGAAACTCCAGGTCTCCAGCTCCCAGCCACCTCTTCTCCTCCTCCTTGCCTGGCTGGGGGTTGAGGGGCTTTCCTCCCTCGGGGATAGAGTGTTGCTGTGTGTGTGTGTGTGTGTGTGTGTGTGTGTGTGTGTGTGTACTGAGTGACACAACTGTCCCTGCCCTTCAGAACTTCCATCTGGTGAGAAGTCAGAACCCATATAAGGTCAATGTATATGATTCACCTTTCAAAACACTTTAAGTGCTAAGGTTTTAGAAGCATCCGGGAGATCCAAGCAAGTGCATAATTAGTTGCTAAATACATTTTACAGACAATTGGCATAAAAACTTGGGGGAGGAATAAACAGAAAGGACTGAACTTGAACTTCCTGGCTAGGTAAAGGATTATGGATTTTTTTTGGTATGGGAAGAAAGGAGAGAGCGTATGGGATCATATGAGTGGAATTGAATGCCTCCTAAATTCCTATTTCAATTTGATGTCACGTTTCCTCACAATGTGACTGTGTTTGGAAGTAGCCTTTGAAGGTAATTAAGGTGCAGTGAGATCATGGGGACAGATCCTCCGACGTGACCAGTGTTCTTGTAAGACGTAGAAGACCACACGGGAATTCAGGGGGGAGTCAACATCGGCTGAAGATGAGACAGACAGCTAACACCTTGATTTGAGATTTCTAGCATCCAGGACTGTAAGGACACCAGTGAATGTCACTGAAGCCACACAAGCCTGCATTACTGGGCAAAAATGGAACTGGGAAATGAACATGGGGCTACCAATGCCAGCAAAAACTGGAACACTCACATGGGAGAAGACTCTTCAGGGCAGATGTTTCAAGGGCAGGGTACATGAGAAGGGGAATCCTAAGTTCCAGGAGCACACAGCATGGCATGTGTGTGTGGGAGAAACAAGGAGTAGAGCCGTGGAAGAAACAGCATCCCTGTGGACGGCCCAGCTGAGGGTATGCCTCCTGATGGATCAGTCATTGCTTAGTGTGAAGGGGGAACTGAGTTGACTTGATGGGTTCATCAAGACCTTGAAGGCCCTTGTGAACTCCTAAGAGGGAAAGTTCACAAGAGAGAAAGAACAAAAGCAAGAGACAAAAGGTGATGATGGAGAATAAAAGTTGAATTTGAGCACATGGGAAAGGTGCCCAAAGTATGAGAGGTTGGTTAAAAGTACTCCAGAAACCGTTCCAAGCCGCAGCTCCTCTGAAACGCAGCTGCACAGTGTGATTCTGCCCTTCACATGGGATGGATGGCCCAAGAAGAGAAAGGCAGAAATCCAAGGTGAGGGTCAAGGTCCCGGAAGGACCAGGGCCCTGAGGATGCTCTCCCCTTGCTGGCCTCATTTCCTGGCCCAGGCTCATGGCCAAAGTTACTGTGATTGCTTTGGGAACTTGCCCTTTTACTCAGAGCACAGAGCACATATCCCACAGAGAGGGGCCCTAATGAAACACCTTTCATTGTCTGCAAAGCTGGCAGGAGTACAGGGTTGATTTGTGGGGGTAGGGTGGAATCAGCAAAGGGGCCTAGAAAGGGCAAAGGGTGTAGACACAGCAAGAGGTGGGAGAAAGAGTGTGGAAGGGAAGCTGGCATTCAGCACCCACCCACGCCTTCCTTTCCACTCTCAGGTTGGCTGCGGGGCTTTCACTGGATGGTGCCAATAGTTCTGGGTCTTTCCAAACTGTGTCTGCCTCCACTGTCCTACCCATAGCCTGGTCACTGAGTCTCCTTTCTCAATACTCAGATGCTGCACTAAGTCATGTGATCTGAGCCTTATTTGCATCTGGAAACCCCCTACTTCTCACTGACCCTTCAGGACTAGAGAGGGAAGGAAGGGGGTTCTCCATTGAAGCACTAGCTCAGAGAAACATGGCTTTGCACTTCTCAGGGAGTGCTAAGTAAATTTTCTTATAGGGGAGCCACTTCTATTCCATTAGTGAGTTCAATTTAAGAGGAAGAGGAGAAATAAGAAAGAAAGGGAGGCACAGGAGGAGGGAGGCATGAGAGAGAATTTATTCCCATTTATCTTCTGGAAGATGCTCTCTGTGTCCTGTCACTTTTCCTAATGAGTTCCAAGTAGGTTCCAAATGTCCTAACAGAGGGCACTGTGGTCAGAGAGCCTCTTCAAGAAGCCCCAAAGCTTTCTGGGGATCTCCACTTTGATGAGTTCTGAGGACCTGGGAGAAATTTCAGGACAGCCTTGGGCAAGTTGGACAGATGTCATAGGGGAAATTGTCTTCTAAGCCTGGAAGACCCCTGGAGTCACTGTGGCTTCTGTTGACCTGGCTGCCCATAGGGCACAATGGGGGAGTGGCATGTGCCTCCCTCTGCTCCTACCACCTGCCTAGAAATGATGAAGATGTGACTTACCGCTTTATGCAACAACTCACGCAGTCTGTGAACGTTGACTTAGTCCAGGGGAGATACATCAGTGACCTATTTTTTATAAGCATGCTGATCACCTACAGCCACAGTTCAGTAGTATTGGCTCTATACCACAATCTAGTGGTGGTGTGGCGCATGGATGGAAAATTGGGCCCATGGGCTAAACCTAGTCCACACCTTGCTGTCTTTTGGGCTACAAATGGATCCACATTTTTGAAGGTCTGCCCACAGCCTCCCACCAAAGAGCCCAAACAGGGAACTTATAGTCCATCATAACTGAAATGTTAACCATCTAGCCATTTACAGAAAAAGTTTGCCAACTCCTGGTATACATTGAACAGACATTTATTTATTTATTTTTGGTTCCTCTAGGAACACCTCCCCATTTATAACAATGCCTCTTAGAAAAACACATACTTGACTTCTGGACCCCTCAACTCAGAACCCTACCAGCTCATACACTGGGTACTGTCTCTACCTCCCTTTGGTTTCATGCCAGGCTGGTGCAGTGAAGAGAGGTCATCTGGGATTGCCGATCAGAGTGTGCCCAATGACCCACAGGTTACCTTTGGGACCTTTGTGTTCCTGAGGACCTTAGGGTGACAGTCACAGCTGGCTTTGCCTTACATGTCACCCTATTGAGCAGAGCAACAGCCTTCTGTCCCTGGCTAGTTCCCTGGGTCTGTAGCAGCTTGTCTGTGGAGAAAGAACAGAATGACACGTGCCTGTCTGCTAGCCAAGGAAACAAGAACTTGTGGCCGTACACTGCAAGTTCTTCCCAATTGTTGGCCAGGACAGGAGGGCAGAAGTGTGGACAGAGCTGGAGTTATGCACTGGAACTGAAGAACTGGACTACGAAAATCAGAGAGTCAAAATACATGGCGGACACTGGGGACATGGAAGCATCGTGGAGAAGGTTGGATAAGAGGGTATTCAAAAAAGTTCTTAACTCATGACTTCTATTTCTTCACATGCCAAATGTAGATAAAAGCTCCTTCCTTTTCCTTATCCCACACAAGGATGACCTGAGAAGGTTTGGTAAGTATGTAGTGATACATATATCCATATATATGTATATATGGAAACATCAAATTCATGTTTCCATATATATGTGTATATGGAAACATCAAATTCATGTTGGAATTTCTGTCTTAGCTGCTTCTCTATGATATTCAAATACACTTATTTTATTCAACCTATTTCATAGACCAGGGTGTTCATTGTATTTTTATCTCTACGTGCAGGGCTAAGTTGTGCTAAGATGTTTTCCCCCACCTAATTAAGTCTGTATTTTTCGTGGCTCAACAATCATCAACCCTAGCTCATAATGAGACTGCACCGAGTGTGCTACAGGGACAGCGTGGCAATAACTCCCAAGCCACATGGAAGAAAAGGTCATTATTTTGCCTTCCTGAACAAGCCACCAGTTTCAGGACAGCTCCTTTCTCATCAGCTGTGGCAAAGGATGACTCACCCTCCCCGCTGTGAGCCGAGGCTATGGTCAATCTCCTCCCTCAATGCTCCCTGCCACCCCTACAGCCTTTGTAGGTTCAGCCGTGGCCGTCTGAAACATGACATTCTCCTGCAGAGAGCAGGGAAAGCTCTTTCTCAGCTCACTCTCAGCCATAGGGGCTGGGAAACATGAATGAGATCCTGTCAACGAATGGCACCTTTGGCCAGGGGCCGGCTTCACATGCTGAAATCCTAACTCGCTTCCTGGCCCAGCCCCCACAACGGTCATGTCCACTCATCCATCTTGCAGGGAACTTGGAGGGCCAGAGGCCACAGTTGCCATGGCTTTTTGGAAGACGTGGCCTCAGCCCAGCTCCTCAGCATAGTTTGGAGGCCCAGGGCAGGTGCAGTGATCCAACCGGGCTCTTTCAGAGCTGTGCATGTACAGGTGGTTTCACGGTTAAAAGTCCTGGTAGTGTAAAAAAGAGACCAGAGTGACCAGTGAGCATCTCTGATGCCTGTACGTCTGCTCCGTCTGCTTTCTCTCGATGCCCTGGTTTTCATGAGCCTTTCATCTGCCTGCCTTCCACCTGTTTGCTTTTCCCTTTGCTGGGTAGCCAATCTCTTCCCTTAATTAAGTCAGCAAGCATCCATCGGAGAGGCAGCATCATATTTTGGCAAGAGGATGGGGACAGAGATATCCCCAGAAGCAATTAGGAATGTTTGTTAGCGGTGATTAAGGAACTGTGATTAACACATGAATAATTACCTGCTCAAGAAAATGGGTCCTAACATAGTTTTACTCCCAGGCTTTCACCCCCAAACACACTGGGCTGAAAGGGCTTCATGATGGTTCATATAGAAAAGGAAGCAAGCTAGGATGCACAGCTGCCTGCCAATGGCCTGTCTTCTAAAACTGCCATGGTCTCTGTCTACCCGGAGACCAGCAATCTGAGTGGCATCCAGGAAAATCATGTGCCCAGTATGGGCTCTGCAATTCCTGGTGGGATGCCTCTAGCCTCTTCCTTTTTTGATAACTTGTAAAATAAATGTTGGAATTGAGGGGAGCAAGAACAAGTGTTTTATCTGTTGATACATATTTTTGAAGAGGCATACCTCCTAAGTGTTCATGTTAACCATGATTGGCCATTCATGACTTCCACACACCACCCAGTAAGTGTCTCATCTATCACTGGACTTTTTCATTCTTGATCAATTCTTCCATGTTCTATTATATGCTCATCTTGTCCTGGTTTAGTACCACCTATCCTCTATGCAAGGCTTTACTCATATCTGGGAGTACTATGTCCTGGAGAGGGGATTGCTCTCTAACAGTTGGAATTGTAGACACAAGGTTTGGTGGTGTGTTTGCTAAGATTAATATGTAGAAAAACCCCAAGAGAATAAATTACATTAAAGTTTGGGCGTGAAATGGTCTCCTGAGAATATTCAGTTCAAACTCCCCTGTCCCAGTGTGTGAAACAGAGGTACCACACAGAACATGAATACCTAGGGGAAACTCAGTTTTGAGCCACAGTTCCTTCTTGCCCATGGGCAAGTCCTTAGCCTTTCTCAACCGTCAGAGTTTCATTTTAGAAATGGTAATGGGAGAGTTTCTAGAGGATCACAGCCACTGATCCATGACGTGCCATAGAGCTAACAGAAGCGCCGTAAGAAAGTGCCTATAACTCAGCTCTCTATCACTGTCTATCTTAAATGGACCAATCCAAGTCAGTGATGAGAGTCAGGAGCCTCAGGGCCTTGCAAAGTGTGTCGCATGCAGAGTGATGCCATGCAGAAGCAGTCTTGGATGAAACTATGACAAGGGGAAGCGCTTTTCTTGCAGTGGTATAGCCTGGAATTTTTTTTTCTTTTTCTTTTTCTTTTTCTTTTTCTTTTTTTTTTTTTGAGACAGAGTCTCAAGTAGTCTAGGCTTGCTTAAACTTACTAAGTATTCAAGGTTGACCTTGAACTCTTGGTCCTCCTGTTTGCACCTCCTGAATGCTGAGTTGACAGCCAGGAGCCACCACTCTTGGGTTTAAGTGCTGCTGGGACGTGTATGTCAGGCAAGCACTCCACCCACTGAGCTACAACATCTCTGATGCCCTGGAGAAATTTTTGAGTAAAGAGATCCGAGGTCCCTCTTCATACACAGGGTCTGAATCTCACACTAGTCTCAAAGTCACCTACCATAATGCCCCATTGATTTCATGTCATAGAGACCATCCCAAAGCGATTTTTTTTTTAGAACACACAAGAGAGGACATTTTAACTGGGGTTACTCTGGGTAAATTCCTCAAACTCCAAATAGAAGCAGTAAACACATGAATATAAATATGACAATCATTTGTTTGGCTGCAACCATTTTAGATAGTTTTTGGCACACTTAAAGGTACAGACTTTTTTTTGGCGGGTGATTAAAAAGCAATTCCACTTTTACGTTGTTGACTCCGCTTTTGACACCATGTTTTGGTGGCATTATCAATTTCTTATAAATTAGCTGTGTTTCTATTCAGTGCCCTGCTATGGGAATGGAAAAAAAAAACTATTAGATACTTGCCTGCTTAGAGGGAGGGATGGCCTTGGAGTGAGTGTGCGGGCAGTTGTTTATGGGCAACCCTGCATGAATACGATTGTCACGGTTTTTATCTGAGGACGCGAAGATATTCAAGTTGTTTTTTTTCCCTTCCTGATTAGAACTGGCACCAACGGTACCTTCATAGTGTGCCTAAGTTTTCCCACTTTTAACATTTGCACTTATTCACCAAGGGATTTAAAGACCATCGGTAATGCGGGATGGTACCCTGCTGAAGGAAAGCTATGATCCTTCTTCCTGTAAGGATGTTCTTCTATGGAGGCATGACAAGAACAAGGATGGGTTTTAGAATTCAAATCTGGAATGAAGTTGATTGGAACAATGAAGCTTATATAGAGAAGATGCAGGCTTGCATTCTGAAGTTCTCCCTAGATGCTTTGACACCCACATCTGGAAGAGCTGTTAGGAGTTATGCAGAGAGCCCAAGAGAGCCTAAAATCCCAGCCAACATCTCAGCGGCAGAAGCCAAGTTTAGAACACAAGGCCAAGTAACTACCTTGCTGGCCAACAAGTAGACACAGCTCAGGAAAAGGTGGAGGAAGTGGGTCAGATTCAAAGTCCCAAGACAACCAATCACAAAACCCACAGCCACACACACACATTTCTTCATTGCAATGTGGATAAAGATTTGCCTTTAGAAAGACTTATGGGCAGAGTTCAATTTGATGTAAGGGAGGAAAGGAAAGATGTGAGGGCCAGGAGCTTCTCTGTGAAGGTTTCACAATAGTATCAACCTGCTCTGAAGCTCTTAGGGGAAGAAGTTATGAAAGATGTTGGTTGTGATTCTTAGGAGGGTTGGTTGCTGCCACAAACATTAAACCTTATTTTATAATTCTTAAGGTGGAATGGCAGGCATGTTTTAATTTTTATGTGTGATTACTATAGTCACCATTCATAATATTGTGAATTATTAAGGATGCAAGGATTTGGTATACATAAAGAAAAAAAAATAGCACATTTCCCAAGGTTTTGCAAAAACTAGGAATCAATTTGGGCAGTTGTTTTGCAATCAATTAAAATGTTTGAGGGTAAGCATCAGTATGTTGGGAAGCTCAGGAGGGGTGTACCTGGACCCCACAACTCATTCTACATGCCACAGCTGAACCCCATTCACTACATAGCAATGAAGCGAGGGGGCGGTAATGGAAGCAGTATTCTGCCAGTCCTGGATTTCCATGATGGAGTTCTGGAAAAGGAAGTGGTTTGTCACATCTGAGAGGCCGCATGACAACAGGTCATTAGCCTGGTGTTAGTACCCATCCCACCCCAGCTTCTTGCTCTTTAAGAAGGTAAAAGTAGAAAGCCTTCCTCCACCAGGTCATGCAACTGCTGTCCCAGGCATGCCTTCTCTTGAGGAAAGCATGCTGTCCCGGGTTAGTTCTGCCCCTTAGATCCAAGGCTGGACAATGCACCCCACTTTCAAATGGGGATAAGGAACCCATCAAAAAGCAACCCCTGGGAAACCCTCTGTCCAGGTTCACCAAGCTGAGAACCTGGTGGCGTTTCCAAACTCGCCCTAAAAGCATGTTGGCCACTACCTTACACTCCTTCCTCTCTGGGTCCCTGCTCCATAAATGTCAAATGTAGTTGCCAGTAGGTTCAGCCTGAAAATAAAATTCTCTCCCTTCCATCAAGAAATAGCTCCAAACTTAGAGTGTGTGCTCAAAATATTCACAATGAAATCATCATCCTGTATTTATAGTCTTTTGGATTGTGTATGAAATTTTCTTTCCCATGGTATTTCTTGTTGAAAGGGTCAGTTGTGGAAAGCAGGATCAGAGAATGACTGAGGTTTGAGCTGAAGGGAAATGGCCCTTGCATCATTCAGAACCTATTAGTTACCAGACACCCTGCCCCTTACCCTGTGCCCTACCCACTTGTCCTGTGAGCTGGTACCCTCCCTCTCCCCTTTCCCAGATGGGGACCTCCTTGAATGGTCCTGGCTTGTCCTTCAAGAACTCACTGGCCTTCCGAGTGGCAATCAGCAGTACCTAGTGTTACCCCTCTTCCTGTGACCTTTCCCATCCTCTAGACTTCCTCCCCATTTTCACCGAGGGAGATGGTGTGGATCTTAATGGTCGGAACTTGGTGATTTTCTTCAAGGCTGGGGGTCGAGGACCCCACACAGCAGCAGACCTGCAAAAAGCTTTTACTCCTCACCCGGGCTGTGGTACAGGCAGATTGGTCCTTCGGCATTGTAATCCTGGCCGATCCATGGGGCGTGGAAGAGAAAAACTTCCACTCACAGACTCCATCTGTCTTGGAGATTTTATAGAAAGTCTCTCCTGAGCCCACGGGGATACGCACCATATCTCTGTGCTGCCCTTCCAGGGCCTGGCTGGGCGGGTGCAGGGTGTAGCCCAGGGCGTGCTTAGAGGATTGCCTTCTGCGCAGACACTGGATCCTCAGCACATTCTGAAAGGCTTTCTTGAACTCCTGACTGGAGCATGGGTATATGATGGGATTGATGCAGCTGTTTAGGTACCCAAGCCAAAATACGATTTTGAAAACGGTTTCCGAGGGCTTGAAGTCCGGGAAGAAGGAGCCTGAAAGAGAACACAAGGGTTACACGTATGATTGGCCAGTCAAGAGGCCAATCAGCTAGAACTACAAACCAACACGCATCTGTTTATATCTGTAAAGAGTTTCAAAAGCTTCCAGATGCATGCAAGTGTCTCACATTTGCTGGTAACCCCTTTGTTATGATTTCAAAGACTATTTCAGACAGATAGGCTTGTACCAGTTCCCTCTCTCAGTAATAGAGAATCATCTTTCGGCCTCCTCAAGCCTTAGAGAGTGCAGCAACCCATTTTTGGTAAAGTCTAGACACACGGTTTTGCCTGAGTTATAAAATAAGACAGGGGAATATTCAAACCCACATCCACATTAAAATTCGATTACCCCAGCCGGGCGTTGGTGGCGCACGCCTTTAATCCCAGCACTCGGGAGGCAGAGGCAAGTGGATCTCTGTGAGTTCGAGGCCAGCGTGGTCTACAGAGTGAGTTCCAGGACAGCCAGAGCTGTTACATAGAGAGAAGAAAAATGTGATTACCCAACCATATCCTCTGTGAGCAGAAGGTTCTAGACTGCCCAGCCCAGCACTCCTTATTTTTCCTCTTAGACATTTACTAGCTCCTCGAAAAGGCATCGTATGATTTTATGTACCCCCAAAGATCCCTCTTACTCCTTTCAGAGGGGTTTGTAAGAAGAGCTTCATGGTCTTCCCCTTCCCCCTTCTCACCCTTGGGCTGCTTTCCTTTCTTTCCTCGCTACCTGTAACAGTTTCGTGTCCACTCAGGCGAGTGGCTTTGGGAAATCTTATGGCACCCGTGGGCTTCCATTTTTGAACAAAGTGGGAGGTTGAGTGAAAGTTTCCCTCATGGTCCCACACAACCTTTGTCCTTTCTTTCAGCCTATGGTCTTTAGTATTATTATTTTAACTTATTGTTTGAGAAGTTCACACATGCATATAACATGTTTGGATCAGATCCACCCAGACATCCTCCCCTCTGATTTCTCCCTTATCCTCACCTCTTTCCCCTCCCAACTTCATGTACTTTTCCTCTACCTCACTGAGCCCACTCAGTTCTGAATGTGCTTTGGAGCAGGGGCAGCCCATCTGGGGATGCATTCCTGAAGAAAACCGATCCTCTGCCTCCTCTAGCAGCCGTCAGGTGGTGAAGGACCCTCAGCTGAGAGTGGGATTTCATGAGCCACCTTCTCTATCCATGCTGGGAAGACTGTAGTCTTGACTTTCTTTGTTTCTCTTTCTCTCTGAGCTGCAGACCCATCAGAGTCAGGACACATGGCCCGCATGCTGGATGCTCTTACAGATTGCTCCAGCCAGCAGTATCCTGAGCTCAGTCAGAGACAAAACTCACATTCCATAGAAGTCAAAACAGACAGAATGGTGCAGTGGATGATGGGAACATTTATCACCAAAGCACAAATTTTGTCAAGTTCAACATGTCCAAAGAAATCACAGACACACACGGGGTGACAGGTGTTTACTTTGAAAACCATACAGCTGAGGAAGTTTTATTCTTCAGGTTCCAAGTTTTCAGTCTGTCTAATTGTTAAAACAAAATTTAGAGTCACCAATTATCTGTCTTGAGTCAGGCAGTGTACTTAACTTTTTGCATAGAATTTAACTATTATTAGTAATATTGTGAGTTACATGACTTCTGGGCTGAGGAGATGGCTCAGTCGGTAAAATATTTGCCTTGCAAGCATGAGGACCTGACTTTGGTGCCTAGAACTCGCATTAAAAAATACAGCTGTGGTGGCACATGCTCATCCCAGCACTGAGGAGGTGGAGACAGGTGGATCCTTGAGGCTTTCTGGTCAACCAGCCTAGCCTACTTAGTGAGTTCTAGGCCAGTGAGAGAACTTGTTTCCCCCTCCTCCACACACAAAGTGGATAGTGCCTTAGAAACAAGACCCAAAGTTCCCTTCTGACCTTTACACTCATGCACATACACATGCAAGCATATGCACATGTATATGCATCTAGAAAAAAAAGGGACATGCATATAAACACGTGCCCACATACATACATAATATCAATATTTCTATTTTGCCAAGAAAGAAACTGCCATTTAATGAGTAACTCAGCCAAGGACATTCAGGTAGTCTCTGGCAGGGCTAAGACTTGACATTAGGAAGTTTAATTTCGTGGACTCTCCAAATCTCCTAGACTAACATGTTTCTTGGAAAGAGAACAGTATACATGAACAGTGAGATAAGTAGTCATGGAAGGCTGTATTAGAATCAAACTTTTCAAACTTTGTCTGGAAGCAGAGAAAGTGGTCTATGTTAACAAGATGACCAGCTTTGTGCAAATACGGTCAATTCTAGGGGAAAAATCATTTTGCATTCCAATGTGTATCTATCGTTCAATATTTCTCTCTCATGGTGACAGCAATGTGATTAAGGCAACCCATTTTACAAACCTCTGCCTTTTCCTGGGCTTAATGACTGATGGCAAGAGGAGATGAGCTGGGCATAGCAAAACCCACCTTATCTGGAGACTTCACTACAAACAAATCAGCTAGACATGGGGAAGAATTTTCCTTATTTGAAGAATTTTTAGCTAACAGCAGCAACAGCGCAGCCCATATGCCCTCTGAACATGAAGCTATTAAAGTGATTTGAGAGCCCTGGTTCCCTCCAGGATGCTATTTCTGCTTAGAGTCCAGGTTTGCATTCCTAATTCTCACTCTTCTCCTTCACTCCTCAGTTTCTGAGCCTCTGTATTCTGCCCGACCCTGCTTCCCTAACCTTGGGTCCAGATGACCCATGGCTAAGTTCCTGTGCTCCCTTCCTGGGGTCTCCATGCTGTGTCCACACTGTCAGCAGGAGGTGCAGTTCTTGTGTCTATACCCACCACTCACAACATCCCATTGGTTTTTCCTGCAGCTGAGATACAAGGCAAGAAAAGGATTTAGTTTAAAAAAATCAACATATTAAGATTTGGACATAAGACAATCTCCAGCCTCAGTTCTTTCTTTCTTTCTTTCTTTCTTTCTTTCTTTCTTTCTTTCTTTCTTTCTTTCTTTCTTTCTTTCTTTCTTTCTTTCTTTTTTTTTTGGATTTTTCAAGACAGGGTTTCTCTGTGTAGCTTTGCGCCTTTTCCTGGAACTCACTTGGTAGCCCAGGCTGACCTCGAACTCACAGAGATCCGCCTGCCTCTGCCTCCCAAGTGCTGGGATTAAAGGCATGCGCCACCAACGCCCGGCCAGCCTCAGTTCTTTACAAACATTTTCTTTTTAATCCAAGAATATCTCTGGATATTGGCTGTTCAAACGGTGAATGGGAGATACTTCCAGGCCAAAGACCTTTCCACAAACAGCACCATTTGGTTTATTCCATTAAGCGTGGGACTGTACTGGGATGTGTCTAAGTCTAGTACTTACTTGCCCACTCTCAATCTGCTGATTTCCCTAGAGGCCGGTGGCTGGATCTCCTTTCTTACATAGAGCATTGTTCTTGCTTTAGAGGGGATGCATGTGGCTCTCTCTGAGTTGATGCTGATGGGCTGTGCTCAGGGGAGGGATACAGAATAGTACTTCTACTAGCAACTTCCCAGTGGGTGAGAAAGCATGGCAAGGGGATGAGTTCTCCTTTGACTATTAGCCACTCCTCAGCTCTCTTTCCTCACTTCTGTTTCCTGTCTTAGGAAGAGTGCCTGGAGTGGGCTTGGAAAAGTTACTACCGTCCAGTTCTCAACAACGTTCCTCATCCCACCGTCTCCTTCTTTGCCTAGACCTGACCACACAGACCCAGTCTTCTTTGAACTCCCCAAACTTCTCTCTCCAAACTCAGTTTCTTCTCGGATCCTTTTCTCCCAAGTTCCTGGTGATGCTTTTGAGAGTGCGAGCACAGTTGGAGAATGCTGTCCCTGGCCCTCCATTAATCAGGAGCACCAGGGCGGAACCAGTCACGCTAAGGTTGTGTGACTGACGATTCATAGTGATTGTCACCTTGACAGGGTCTAGAATCACCCTGGAGGCAAATCGCTGGTCATGTCTGTGACAGATTTTTCTAAATTAAGTTAATTGAGCCGGGAAGACCCACTTTGAATGTGGGTGGCACCATTCCGTGGTTGGGGTCTTGGGCTGGATGCAAAGGGAGCTGAGCACCGATGTTCATTCTTCTCTGCTTCCTGGCTGGGGATGAAATGTAGCTAGCTGCCTCGTATTCTATCACCACAACTTACCCACCATGATAGACTGTATCCCCTTCAGCCGTGAGCTATAATAAGCCCTTCTTCTTTAAATTGCTCTTGTTGGGGGGTTTTGTCACAGCAGCAGACAAGTAACTAATACAAGATGGTTTCTCTGACCCAGACAGTGGGTTATGGACTCCACTCCACCAGGACCTTGTTTTTGCTCCCGCACACAGCTCTAGAATCCAGTACAATGACCTGAAAGGCCAACTACTGCCATTCCTATGTAGTGTTTGACCTGGTTGACGATGGCTGTAGCTGACTGGATGGCTGAGTGTCCTTGTTCTCTCTATGCTTGTGGCGGCTACCCTGTGGCATGGAGCTTTGTCCTAATCACCATAGCACCTTACTTCTCTCCTCGAGCCTGCCTTTCTTTCCATTGTCTTTACTTTTTGTGCACTTTCTAGGCCTCTGTTGTTTTCTGTATTGGCATTTCTCTCTAGTTTCTCTCCTTTTCTGTATCATTTGTTGTTAAATACCCCAGCGTTTCTTGTCATGCTTCGTAGGAAGAGTAAGTCTTCTGAAACCCTCCTATGAGAAAGTCCTGTTCCTTTGGCCAGCATTGCTGTGTTTCATGCCCCAGTAACCTCTGTCCAGACTTGGCCTCCAGGAATCCAACAGCAATCAGCTTAGTTGCTGAAACATGTTGCCCTGTAGGTCAGGTCACCTTTTACACGTGAATTCATCTAATTTAATTCTTTTTTTTTTTTTTTAAAAAAAAGATTTATTTATTTACTTTATATATACAAACACTCTATTTGCATGTACACCTTTGTACTAGAAGAGGGCGTCAAATCCCACTAGAGATGGTTGTGAGCCAGCATGGGTGCTGGGAATTGAACTCAGGACCTCTGAAAGAGCAGCCAGTACTCTTAAAATGCCAAGCCATCTCTCCAGCTCCCTAATTTAATTCTTGGGCTTTAGAAAATTTTTAATTCTTTGGAGCTTCCTCTTTAAAAATTATTGCATTATTTATTTATTCATTCATTCATTTATTCAGTGTGTGTGTGTGTGTGTGTGTGTGTGTGTGTGTGTGTGTGCGCGCGCGCGCGTATGTGTGTGAGACCATGCCACAACATGCTTGTGAAAGTCAGAGGAAGAACTTTATATGGAAGATTCTTTCTTTCTGCTTCATTGAGGCAGGATTTATTATTATTATTATTATTATTATTATTATTATTATTATTATATAATTTTGCCCCTGTTCTGTGTATTCCAAGCCAGCTAGCATGTGGATTTTGGATTTTGGCCAGTTTGTCTCTGCCTCGCATCTCCCTGTAGGAGTGCCAGGATTATGATGTGTACTGCTGCCTCTGGCGAAAGGTGGGATCCGGGGACTGAACTTGTTTGTCGGGGTTTTATAGTGGGTGCTTTTGCCTGCTGAGCCGCCTCTTTGGCTTGGGACCATTGAGTTTCCATCCACTATTGGTTGCTGCTGGTTTTTGGACTCTTTTCCAACCCAAACACTGTGACCACCTTAAAACCAGCTGGCTAGAGACACGGAGAGCAGGTGCTCACGGCCGAATGCCAACGTCAACAATCTTCTCACCTTTACAGAGTCCGAGTCCTCACTTCCATTGCAGAAGCTTCTAGATTCCAAGGAGAAACTGGCACTAGTGAAATAAATTGAAGCCACCCAGCTTTTCCCCGGAAGTCCTAACCATCAGGAACATCTGACTCTTCATTTTTGATCTAGGGCTCCATTGGTGCATTGGTAAGGAGACACTTGAAAGGCGGGGCTGTTTTCAGATATGTTTCAGCTAGCAGGTGACAGAACCATTTTCCCTCAGTGCTCTTGGGAGAAAATCAACCGGTGTTGATTCCCTTACCCACATTGGCTCCCACAGCAATTCTGTTTACCCCCAAACTCAGTGAGAGCAGAAATGGAGTGCCTCAGTTCTAACTCAGCAGAGGTACTCAGAGAGCTCGCTTTTCTGGCTCAGCTGCTTCTTCCTGAATCAGGAGGACTGAGTTCGGAAGCAGAAAGCTGCCAGCCTCCCAGCATGCGCGCTTCCTGTTACCTGTCCGAAAGCTTGAGACCCCGGTGACAACTTTAAGAGACTCGAAGTTGTGCTGAGTCCCAGGTAACTGAAGCCATAGAATTTCTAGGCTTCAAGATTGCCAAGACTCTAGAGACAGCAGCCTCCCTCTGCCCTGTAGAGATCAAGACAGTTAAGCTGAATAGGCCAGTGATTTCCCCAAAATGCATGATTCTTCTGTGACTGGGTCAAGACTAGACCCAGATCCCATTTCACTTTCGCCAATCTTCACATGTCTTTTTAGCAATCCAAAGATGGCATGGGCACTGTTAGTAGCAATGCAGGCAGCTTCCATTGTATGGCACATATAATAAGGAAGTGTGAACTGGTATAATTGATACCTACATTGTTTAAAAAGTTAGAATGTACTGTTCAGAAAGCTTTCAGAACATTCTTATCATATTTTGAAAATTAGAGTTTAAATGACTCTAGATTTAATAAAAAGCTGACTCTAAAGGAGAATCTGATGTTATGTGACCATGGGAGAAAATTACCCTTAATTGTTGATTATTATCTAACCAGTGGTCTCAGTAGTAGGCCTGGTACATAGCCAATGAATAGAGAAGAGAAACAGTTGGCCCATTTGCCATGCTAAGGAGCTCCAGTGCCAAGTAACACGCAGGCCAAACAAGTTGGCACCTTAATACCAGGGAGAAAATTGCCTCATCCAAACAAACCCCAGAGAATGCTGTAGGTATGACAGTGTAAGAAGAGACTCAAATTTCTTAGTCTCCTGGGGTCTACCAGATGACCCGTTTTGGGCTCTTCTTCTGACTGTGTCATCATGACCTGACTGATCATCTCCTGGGGTTCATCCAGGTCACAGTTGGATAGTTCTCAGTTACCAGAAATCTTTAGATTATCCACATGGAGTGGTGGCCAGGAATCACTAGGAATGCTGCCTGGGTTAGCCCATACGGGAACCCTAAGCTCACAACTCAAGACCCATGGACAGATTCCCTGTGAACCACAGTTCAAGTCTTTGTATATACAATTCACATTTTCCCTGGGAAGAGACTTCAGTTTTTGTTAGCATCTTACAGTGGTCTGTGGTGATAGTGAACATGGTTAAGCCTGGGAAACTAGTGAGGACAAGCTGGGTCTTTGCCTGCTGCATCTCCTCCAACCTGCGTCCTGTGACAGTGCCAAGCTTATAAGCAGGGCCAGCAGATGTGACTGGAGGGCCTTTCTGGAAGGATCTCTCCTATTCCTTTTTCTGTTTAACTATAACTGGAAACTGCATGTTTCTCATTGTATGCTTGAGTGTAGACAGTGGTTCCTTCCTTGAGAGAGTCAGAACACTGGGTCTTTTCTGGCTTTGCTGGCAGAAGGTGAGAAAGGGGTGGCGGCATGGGAGGGCATGGTGAGTAAGAGGAGTGTGCAAGAGTGGAAGGGCAAGCTTGGGTCCCCTGGGGGCCTTCCCAGTGTGGGATGGGATGGCTATCTGTCCCCTAGAGGAGGATCCACCATCACTCCCAGATTAGGAAAGACAAGAAACCAGCAAACAGTAGATGAAGTGAACTTTGTGGCTTTCTCTGGTTATCCAAACAGAGCTCTGCAGATCCAGGGATTTCCCCCCAAATACATTCAAGTTGCCCAAACCAGAGCTCTTCAAAAGTCCTGTCTCCCTAGCCAGCCATGCACAAAGCATTCTTTCTCTCCTTCGAAAAGTGAAGCACATGCCAGATGACATGGGTCACACACTGACTTTTTGTTGCTAATGAGACCGGGTCCAAGATCATTAAATAACATCCCGTCACTAAAGATCCTTCATCCACCCTGCACTCTCTATACAAGTTTCTCTTCCATTACTTTATTTGCGTAACAAATACTTCTCTGGGTCAGGCAGTGCAGTGGAGGACTAAAGAGGGGGTGGTCAGAAGCAGGCACATAGGTCCTACCCGGATTCAGAGTCTATACACGTGCCCAGTCAATGCCTGTGCAAATGACCTGTGAGTTTCCAATGCAAAGGCTTTCTTCTTGGCACAAGAGACTTCTACTGACTCTCAGTTGATCCACTGAGATCACTACAGCCTCAGAGACATGGCTGTGGTTCTTCTCTCCATTCTCCTCTTCTTCTCAATGGCCTGCCTCCTACAGATACTTACACATAAATCTATTCGAATTCCTGTTGTTTGTTTTCAAGTCTCTGGTCAACATCCCACTCATCTACAAACCCCATTTACACCTGCAGTCTAACCTGCTTGTCACTGTTTACGCTAGTTCATAGAAGTTAGGGTTTTCCCTGGCATCCACGTCTATTTTCCACAATCTATGTATGTATGTATGTATGTATGTATGTATGTATGTATGTATGTATTTACAGAACATTTCACTTTTGGCTTTGCTGTTGTATCCTCAACACTGGCAACAGACTTTGGGATATATAGGCTCCTGCCAATATTGTGGGATGGTGTCCTTTATCTCTATGAGACTTTTTGAAGATATGTGTTACTTGTGACCCTTTATTTCTGTCTTGGTGATGGACACAGTGCTCAATGAATGTTTATGGAGTCCATGGATGGCCTCTGTTGATGGAAGAAAATGGTATTTTGAATAAAATTCCTGCTTCATCAACTCACAACTATAAATACACTGGAGGGAGGGAGGGAGGGAGAGAGAGAGAGAGAGAGAGAGAGAGAGAGAGAGAGAGAGAGA
>CABHPP010149644.1:0-11180 GCA_902168425.1 Peromyscus attwateri
GAAAGACTCTCTCACCCTCAATAGTCCTAGTAAAGAAATTGCAGACAGAGGCAAGCAGATCTCTGTGAGTTCTAGGCCAGTCTGGTCTACATAATGAGTTCCAGGACACCCAGAGCTATATAGTGACAACCTGTCCTCATAAAAACAAAAAACAAAAATGCCATCATAATTGAAAACATTGAAAATAATCTTGAGAACCAGCAAAATGATTCAGTGGATAAAGGTGTGATGACCTGAATTCCATCCTGGGACCCACATGGGAGAAGAAGAGAACTGACTCCTGAAAGTTGTCCTCTGACATACCTCTACCTATGCCCTCCCCCAATGTATGTATACACACATACATACACACTGCACACACACATACACACAAATAAGTAAATAAACAAAATTTAAAAGAAAAATAAATGAATAAATCTTGGGCCCCAGATGGCTTCATTAGCAAACTTTGCCAAACAACATGTTTTTTTTTTCTTTTATGCATTTTTCCTCATTTGTAAATAACGCCAATTCTACACAATTGGTAAATTTTAAAAAGAGGACAAAATACTCCTGGTTTATTTGATGAAATTTACATCACCATGGTTACAAACCAAAGAACTGTACCAAAAAAAGACAATAACAAAAATAAAAATAGAATCAAATATTCTTCATGAACTTAGAAAAAAAGTGAATGGATTTTCTTTTTATTATAACTTCTGCATGATGTAGATGTTGTCACACATACATGAATCTTTACTATGTTACTCACAGAAAAATGTACTCCTGTTATATAGCAATTCCCTCTGAATTGAAACCTTCCATCCTAAACAGAAGCTCTTCAATATTCAGGAAGTTCTAAAGGATGCCTTTTTAAGACCCAGGAAGTAAACAACTCACAAGTCTCAGGAAATCCCAGAAACTTACCATATTCACAAGACCCTCCCTCCTCAAGATTATATGAGCAGCAAGGACTGCTGAGGAGACTCTCCAACATGTCAAGCTGCCTGCAAGTCATGAAGAGAGCTCCAGGTTTGTGGCTTTTTTTAAGTCATAACATGAACTGGGATTGAGTTTTCATGACTTGTAGCTGTCTTTCAATCATTTCTGCTCCTGTAAGTCACCCTCACCCTTGCTCACAGAAGTAACTCCAATAAGTTCATTGGTTCACTGAGTTGGACACAGTGATATCATTGCTCTGATCTATTTCTGGTTCCCTATGTGGGGGGTGAGTAGATATTTGCTCACATTACCCTAGAAACAGTGTCACACAATCCATTAATTGTGCTATATCTTTTTGGTTTTCACTTGTTTGATTATTTGGTTGGTTGGCTGATTAGTTGCTACAAGGCCTTTCCATGGCTGGTTTTGAAGTCCTTGTATTTCCCAGAGTGACCTCAAACTTGCGATGATCCTCCTCAGCCTCAGCCTCCTGAGTTCTGAGATCACAAGTGTGCACCACCACTCCAGGTCCACACGTTATTTTTAAAATTATAATTATTAGAAGAGGAGGTGGGAAGAATGTAAGAGCTGGAAAATGGGAGGAGAGCCATGAAATGCTGTCTTCTACACATGTCATGGTCATTTCACTCATGGACTTACCAAAGCTATGGTTAACTCAAAGATCAAGCCAACAAGATGAGCCAACATTCTCGCAGAAAGCACTAACTGAACAGTGGCTTGTAAGACATGAACAAACCAACCAACCCCAAGAGGACATAAAGGGAGGATGGGATTGAACTGGGGGATGTCCAGGGGGAGAAGAAAGGGGAAGCTGACAGTATGAGGGTCAATTTTTTATGTGTAAGGAATTGTCAATAAGTAAAATACTTTTTTAATTTATTGAACATGCAATTTTCTATCTCCTACAGCCTGAAGGGACCAGCTTAAATGTCTGCAAAAACTATGTGACTGCCTTCCCAAATGGTACAGAGTGTGATGTCATATAAGGGAAAGGAATTTGTGACAACTAGAAACCTTTCTCACTCCTTTAAAGGGGGACAAGATATACTATTGGACATTGTCTTGTAAAGAAGTGTGATGGGGCAGCCAGCTTGCAGCTAGGAGGGAATACCAGGGGAATTTCAGAATTCTTTACTTACCTTTTAATTTACTTCCCTACTTATCTATCTATCTTTCTATCTATCTATCTGTCTGTCTTTCTTTCTTTCTTTCTTTCTTTCTTTCTTTCTTTCTTTCTTTCTTTCTTTCTTTCTTTCTATCTACTTATTATCATGGACCACAGTGCATGTGTGGAGGTCAGAGGACAACTTGTAGGACACCTTTCCTTCCATCGTGTGGATCCCCAGGATCTAAACCAAGTCATCCAGCTTAGCAGCAAGTACTTCCGCCCACTGAGCCATCTCACTGGCTTCTCCTTTCACGACATGAACCAGCCAAGAACGTGTACTACTTCTAGACCCATCATGAGAGTTCACAAAGCTATCTCACTCACACACCTTTGGCTGAAAAGAAAAGAAAAAAAAAGGACTAACTTGGATAGTACAGTTGAATGCATATTGTAACACTCCGTGGAGCTTCTATGGATGAAGTGAAGGCATGCCTCCTTGTGCCAGCCAGTAAGAGAAAAGGGTCTTTCTCTGTGAAGAATCTGTGGCCCTTCAAGGTGCGATGGAACTCCTTGAGCAGAAATACACTCAGAATATACTAGGGCAACACAAAACTGATTGCTTTTGGCGGGTGCGTCTTAGCTAGATGGAACTCTGGAAATAACTCTACAGTAGTGTAAGTCACCCAGTTACTTGGTAAGGGTTCAGAGCCTGCTTCTTGTAACATGCTATGATGATATCATCCCACTGGAAACTGCATGTTTTGCAACAAACATTAGTTAACACACACATGGGTATTTGGTAAATGTTGCAATCTAATCTTTCAAGTCAAAGTCATCTCTTTCATGTCCCATGACCCACGATCCTCACCTTCCCTATGTGAAATTTCTCAGTCTTTAAGTTCCTCTCAAATTCATCTTTGAAAAGAAAAACAAAATCTCAGCCTCATTTATTTTTCAGCGCTGGGGATTGAACCAGGGCCATGCTCATGCTAGGCAAGCACCCTAGTGATGAACCACATGCTCAACCCCTCACTCGGGGATTCTAGGCAGATGGTCCATCACGAATCCATTCTCCCAGCTTCTCACTGGTGGATTCCAGCTAGGCACTCTAGCATTGAGTAGTGCCCTTATCCCCTTACTGGAGAATTCTAGGCAAGGGCTGTACTGCTGATCCATGCCCACTATTGGAGTTTGAATAAGAATGGCCCCTGTAGGCTCATATATTTGAGTGCTACTATTTAAAAGGATTAGAAGGATTAGGAGGTACAGCCTTGTTGGAGAATTATGTCACTAGAGGTGGACTTTGAGGTTTCAAAAGACCCATACCAGGCCCAGTTTTCTCTCTCTCTCTCTCTCTCTCTCTCTCTCTCTCTCTCTCTCTCTCTCTCCCTCCCTCCCTCCCTCCCTCCCTCCCTCCCTCCCTCCCTGCAGATCAGGATGTAGTTTTCAGCTACTGCCCTAGCACTATGTGTTCTCTCATCACTGTGATGATAATGGACTAAACCTCTCAAACTGTAATCAAGCCCCCATAAAATGCTTTCTTTTATAAGAGTTTCTTTGGTCATGGTGTCTCTTCACAGCAATAGAACAGTGACTAAGACATATCCCACTGTCCAGTCCTCTGTGCCTTATTCCTGTGTGATGTCAGGAATACTGTTGAGCAGAAACGTACCTGGTTCCCATTTGTCCACAAAAAGATTTTAACATTTGTGCATTTGGAATCTAAAGAAAACACATCACCTTCTACTCAACAGTCAAATTCTGGCCAACTATCCAAATCTTAACTGTATGCCTGATGCCCATTTCTACTGTAGTCCTGTCTGTTCTTGTCTGGAAGTGTTATTGGTCAAGGGCTTACGGTTCAGAAAACACTGCTTTTATGGCAGGGGCTTTGATTCATTGACCACTGATGGAATCTAGAATTTGTATAACCCTAGAAGCCACTGAACTCTTACCTCTTGTGAAAGTCTTCAAATAGGAAACAGGGACAGAGTACATCTGCTGTGGGATGTTCTGTATGGCAAATATGTTGCTAATAAAACACTGATTGGCCAGTGGCTAGGCAGGAAGTATAGGCGGGACTAACAGAGAGAATTAAAAGAACAGGAAGGCCGAGGGAGTCACTGCCAGCCGCCGCCAGGATAAGCAGCATGTAAAGATGCCGGTAAGCCACGAGCCATGGGCAAGGTATAGATTTATAGAAATGGATTAATTTAAGATATAAGGACAGTTAGCAAGAAGCCTGCCACGGCCATACAGTTTGTAAGCAATATAAGTCTCTGTGTTTACTTGGTTGGGTCTGAGCGGCTGTGGGACTGGCAGGTGAAAGAGATTTATCCTGACCGTGGGCCAGGCAGGAAAACTCTAGCTACATACATCCAAAGAACACATACTGCCCTATTAAAGGTGGCATCCTTGATTCCATCTTGATGGTCAACTTGAGTGAAGTTGGAATCAACTAAGTACTACACTTCTATTGGATCTGTCAGGGTATTCCCAAGAAGCATTAACTAGGGGGAAGACACTACTCAGAGTTGGCAGAATTTTCCAGCAGAGAAAATCAGTGCTGCTTTGCCTACCTTTACTCCTCGCTGGTAAGTGCATCTACGCTACCTCTACCACCACCACCACTACCACTACCATCACCACCACCACTACTACTACTATAATATCAAACCCAAAGTATTCAGCCTTCATACATGGACTGGAATGCCAGCAGCTGTCTAGGACACCTCCAGACCTTCAGGGCCAGGTTGGGACTGCTGAGACCTCCAACCTCATGGACCAAGCAGCTGCTAGTTTTTCTGTATCATTAAAATGTAGGCAAAAAAAGAAAAAGGCCGGGTGGTGGTGATACATGCCTTTAATCCCAGCACTTGGGAAGCAGAGGCAGGCAGATCTCTGTGAGTTTGAAGCCAGCTTGGTCTACAGAGCGAGTTCTAGGATGGGCACCAAAGCTACACAGAGAAACCCTGTCTCAAAAAAACCAAAAAAAAAAAAATGTAGGCAACCAATATTGGACAGCCCAGCCTGTATTGTATAAACTAGTCTAATAAATCACCTTTTCTAATATATATATATATATTCACTCACTTGACCTTGAGGGCCAGTATTGTAAATCTGCATATCAACAGAGCATTCCCTTAGGTCTGTTCCTCAAGGTTCTGGGCCTCTAGAACAGTGGTTCTCAACCTGTGGGTCACGACCCCTTTGGGAGTCAAATTACCCTTTTATAGGGGTTGCATATCAGATATCCTGCTTCTCTGTAGTGGGTAGCCATTCCAGCTTTGGTCTGGAAGTTCCAACCCCAACTGAGGCTTCGGTAACTATCACACCTACAAGGCGGGGGCCAAGGGAGGGCCCTGAAGACTCGAGATCAGGATGCGCTGCGCTCTCTTGTTTCCTGGACCCTGGACGCTAGAGGTAGACCGAGGAAAGTTCTCCAGAGAACACCGCTGGACTGCGCTGAATCTTTCCCAGAACCTGCAACCTACCTATCCCTTCATGTGTAAGTTACACCACTAAATAAACCTCCCTTTTAACTACGTGGAGTGGCCTTAATAATTTTCCCCAATATGAAAAACTGTATTATAGGATAGGGTTGCAGCATTAAGAAGGTTAAGAACCACTGCTCTAGAAAACCTCGCACTGTCAAGAGAGCAAAATAGGACCCACCCTTGACCAAGGTCTAAGCAGAAATGATGGAGGAGACAATTACTTCTTTTGTTTTGACAGACTACCACTAATAGGACAGTCTTAGGTGAATGCACTCTGGTGACAGGACCCTTATAACTGCAAATACACATGAAATCTGGTGGCTGTCATTTGCACCCGTGCTGGAAAAAAAAATCAACCCTTTTCCATCAGTCTTTGCTCTTACTATTGTAAGGTTGGGGTTTGGCACAAGTTCATTACCACTGTCTATTCCTCTCACCTCTTGGAGTCAGCCTCATCAACCCAACCCATCAGGGATTTTTCAGATCCTCATTTCATCATGCAATAACTTCAACAGGCTACTGCTCATAATTCTGAACAAAATGAAACTGGCAACCAAGTCAACCAAGCCCCAGGGATGTTACAAAGGCTTCCCTTGGGCATAACCAATTATAGCCATGCATGACTGGATCTGGCTTTGTAGACAGACAAACTCTGTCTGATTTTTAACAAGGGCTCAAATCTTTGATGGCAAAAGTACTGGGATGATAGAACCCTTAGGTTCAATGAAGGTGTCAGAAGGAGTGTGTGGCTCTAAGGCATGGAGTTTTGATTTTCTTGGAGTCTGATGACCCATGATGAATCTTGGGGTGATGAGCACTAGTGGGGAATAGGAGTGAGAGGTTCTCAGGACCAGAGGTACTCAGGATGGTCCAGCATTATCTCTATCATCCATCCATCCATCTATCTATCTATCTATCTATCTGTCTGTCTGTCTGTCTGTCTGTTGTCTGTCTGTCTGTCTATCTATCTATCTCCCTATCTGCCTATCATCAATCATCTATCTACCTATCATCTATCATTTATCTATGTATCTATGTATCTATCATTTTTCAACCTACATACCCACCTATCAGCTACTTATCTATCATCTATCTACCTACCTACCCACCTATCATCTATCTACTTATCTATCTATCTATCTATCTATCTATCTATCTACTATCTAGCTATATATCTATGTATTAGCTATTTGTCTTAATTACTTTTCTATTGCCAAGATAAAACACCACAACTAAGGCAACTTAGAACAGAAAGCATTTGTACATGTTCACATGCATTAGAATTAAATTAGACCTGTATCTATTAACCTGCACAAAAATTAGACCCAAGTGGATCCAAGGCCTCAATTTGAAACCTGAAACACTAAAATACCTCAAAAAGTGTTCGCCATCCTTAGCAATTAGGGAAATGCAAATTAAAATAACTGAGATTTCATCTTACCACTGTCATAATGGCGAACACCAAAAAGCAATTGATAACAAATGCTGGCAAGGAACCCTCATCCCTTGTTGATGGGAATGCAAATCAGTATGGAGACTCCTCAAAAAACTAAAGATAAATCTCCTGTGTGACCCAGCTATACCAGTCCTTGGCATATGCCCAAAGAGTTCAACACCCTTCTGCACAGATACTGGCTCAGCAATGTTCATTCCTGCTTTATTCACAATAGCCAGGAAATAAAATAAATATCCTTCAACAGGTGAGTAGATGGTTAAGATATGGCACATATACACAACAGAATACTATTCAGCTATAAATAAAATTGAAACCTGCAGGTAAATGGACGGAATTACAAAAGATTACATTGAATGAGAGAGATAACCCGGTTCCAGAAGGCAAACACATGCTCTCTGAACTGTATGGTTCTTAGCTCCGAATCCTCAGACGTGAGCATGCGACATGGAGTAACCACAGAAACCAGGAAACTACGAAGGTACCATAGATGTGGGGCTCTTGAAGGGGGAATATCGGGATACAATTGATATGAAGTAGAAAAAATAAAAACACGGGGAGGGGGCTCCAACTGTGAAGGAGAGAGGGAGGGCAACGCTGAAGGAGAAGGAGTGGTAAGAGACAAGTAGCATCAAGGTGGTTTGATAAAACCACAAAGAACCATATTTTATATTTACCTAAAATCATATAACACATATGTTATATAGTATATGTTACATATTGTATGTTATACATATATTCATAAAGATGCAAGAGTGGTACCC
Source organism: Peromyscus attwateri (assembly GCA_902168425.1). Lineage (NCBI taxonomy): Eukaryota > Metazoa > Chordata > Mammalia > Rodentia > Cricetidae > Peromyscus > Peromyscus attwateri. The sequence goes on from CABHPP010149644.1 coordinate 7,765, forward strand.
AGATGTTGGTGATAGCCAACAGCTGTCTAATAGGACTTAAGGCCTACTCAACAGGAGCAAAACCATACCTGATACTGAAAAACCTAGCCACTTCCTGGGGCTAGTGAAGTCATGGACCCCATAAAAGAACCTACTACCACCAGTTTGCTAGACCTGCATTAATTCCTAACTACATTCTAAATCTTATCCTTATAGCCACAGATAAGTGTGGCTACCACCCCTCTAGCATCTATCCATCTAAAATCTATCCATTTCTCTATCAATTATGTGTCTATCTTTCAGATGAAAGTCCATCCATCTATTCATCCATCCATCTATCTGCCCACTCACCTACTTCTCTACCTACCTATATCAGGCAGAGGCACAGCAATACTAAGACATCAATTCTTCTAAATACTGATTGGGCAGGAGACAGTATTCTAAGAAAATTGAGTGTCTGATTCACTCTTATTTATAGAGTCTTATTTTATAGGATAAGAAAATTGGGCATACCATAGCTAAGAGCCCTGAACAGAGAGCTATATACATAATTACACTCAGGTAAAATTGGTCGGAAACTGGAGTTGCTTCATTATGTTTTTATAGAGAAATGGAGAGTCAGAAAAAAAAAAACAAGAATAAAATGCAATCACGTCTTCACATCCCAGAACCAAGATGGATTCCACAATACTTTCATAGTTCTCCTAAGATCCCAGAGAAATATTTTGTAGATAAAAAAGTATATCAGAAATTGGTCAATAAATTATAAGGCTACATTTCTAAGGAGGAGCCCATATGTGTTGCGTGTGATGATTTTTCTTTGTTTGAAACAAAGTCTCATGTAGCCCCAGCCCAGCCTTGAACTCCATGTATCTGAGGATGACCTTGAACTTCTGATACTCCTGCTTCCTTCCTTCAAGTTCTGGGATCAGAGGTATACACAGCATTCCTAGTTGCTGCTCTGTTGAGTGTTACGTTTCTGCCATGGGTCAATGGAGACTACTGTTGCTAGAGTTTTCCTGCCTGGCCCACAGTCAGGACAAATCTCTCTCACCTGCCATTCCCACAGCCGCTCAGACCCAACCAAGTAAACACAGAGACTTATACTGCTTACAAACTGTATGGCCGTGGCAGGCTTCTTGCTAACTGTCCTTATATCTTAAATTAATCCATTTCTATAAATCTATACCTTGCCCCATGGCTTGTGGCTTACCGGCATCTTTACATGCTGCTTATCCTGGCGGCAGCTGGCAGTGACTCCCTCGGCCTTCCTGTTCTTTTAATTCTCTCTGTTAGTCCCGCCTATACTTCCTGCCTAGCCACTGGCCAATCAGGGTTTTATTTATTGACCAATCAGAGCAACACATTTGCCATACAGACCATCCCACAGCAGACTACCTACACAGACTCTCAGCTCACCACCTCCTACTTCCTTCACTGGCATAAAATGGCACACCTAAACTAGAAGGGAAGATCAAGAAAAGTCAGCTAATTGTGTCCTGTCTTGCAAACTTTCTGGAACATTTTTAGTTTTCAAAAATGAATTCTTCCACTTGTCTCTGCTTCTATGAGGACCAGGTATTAGCCACTGTTTACATGTCTGGCTCCCCCATTAGACAATGAGTTGAATAAGACTAATTCAGTAATCTCACTATCAGTAACCAACTTGTGTTCACATGTTTATGTGTAAATAGCATCGTGAATTAAACCTCAGTCACCCTTCTCTGTTGAAAAGGACAAGGGTGGAAGAACAGTCATTTTCCTGTGTGTTCGAAGATGTATGCCCTCTACATCTCCATCGGGGAAAAGCCTAAAAATATACATGACATACACTGATTCACAAGTTAAACATATACACGGTTTACTTGTCAACTATCAACAAAACTCATTTTAAAATTAATTCTAAATGGAAAATACTTAAGGGGAAAACTCTAGTATTTTCTACATGGTACCCCCAATGAACTTTTTCTTATACTCACCACTGTGAATCCTGGTGGTATAGAACATGATGAGGTTCAAGGGACGGTGGAATGCTGGACTGTAATCATGGCTTAATGAAGTCATTTGTTTTTAGCCTCACTTTCCCATATCTGAATATCATACTAATAACACTTCACAGGGCTGGGGGCGTGGCTCAGTGGTTAGAGCACCTACCTTGAATCCCCCAGTGAGGGGCTGATAGTGTGACTGAGTGGTAGAGCACCTGCCTACAATCTTCCAGTGAGGGGCTGAGGTGTGGCTCAGTGGTAGAATCCCTGCCTAGAATCCCCCAGTGAGGGGCTGGGGTGTGGCTCAGTGGTAGAGCTCCTGCCTAGAATCCCCCAGTGAGGGGCTGATGGTGTGACTGAGTGGTAGAGCCCCTGCCTAGAATCCCCCAGTGAGGGGCTGGGGTGTGGCTCAGTGGTAGAACACCTGCCTAGAATCCCCCAGTGAGGGGCTGGAGTGTGGCTCAGTGGTAAAGCATCTGCTTAACATGCATAAGACCTTGGGCTCCATTGTTAGTGTTTAAGGGGGGTGGGGGAAATAACATTAACAAAGATATTCACTTAGCTACCACACACAAGATGATTAAGAAAAGAAAGCCCCTTCCTGCCATGATACACACGCAAAGTAAAAAGGTCACTCATGTACTGACTGATGACTGTAGAAAAGCCAGAGGCAACAGGCATAGTGAAAAGGCTCAACAGTACCCTCACCTACCCATGCCCTTTTCCACATTCCCAGAAGGCTTAGTTTGCATGGTTCAGCCTACCCACCAGCCCATCCAGGTGAGTGTCCCAAATCCTCTGCTGTATCTGCACTCTCTAGTTCAGGCTGTGCAGTCTGGATACCAGTGAAGCCATGTGAGAGCTCCAGAGCCTCTATCCACATCATCCCCATACTCCCAAGCCAGACTCAATTGGTGATGCTTCTGCTCCAGGCCTGCCAGACCCAGCCTGAACTCACATTTGCATGCTTTCTCAGACACCATTAAATTGGAATCACTCTCCTCCTACCAATCAGAAATCAACACAGACTATCTGAGGGACTGACCTACCAAATCTCTGTACTTAATCTGAAATCAACCAAGCCTGGGTAACTGCGAAAACAGAGCCAAACTTCCACTCAATGAAGGCAGGCTAAACTCTCATCAGATATACGACCTATAAAAGAAGTCCACATACTCAGAATGTGTTATCAGAACACAAACAATATAAAAGGCCATGACAATAAAAAAGCACTAGTCCTGTTGAAATGTTCTCCAACATTACCTAGACAAATCCCAGGATATAGGATTTTAAAGAACAATCATAAACACGATCAAAGAATCCAAGGGGTTTAAAGAGGACACGAACAGCGCCGGGCGGTGGTGGCGCACGCCTTTAATCCCAGCACTCAGGAGGCAGAGCCAGGCGGATCTCTGTGAGTTCGAGGCCAGCCTGGGCTACCAAGTGAGT
>CABHPP010149644.1:11280-40346 GCA_902168425.1 Peromyscus attwateri
TGAACAACTCAATACCTCAATCAGAAAGCTCAGGGGAAAATCTTACTAGTAGAATGGGCCACATAGAAGATCAGGGATGTAGGTGTTGGAAAGATGATTCAGCAAGTAAGAGTATTTATTGCTTTTGCAGAGGTAACTCCATTTCCAGGGGATCTAATGCCCTCTTCTGACCTCCACAGGCACTAGGCACATATATGGTGCACAGACATGCATGCAGGCAAAACACTCACACAAATAAAAATAAAATAAATAAATTCAAAACAACTTAAAGAATATCTGGACTTGAAGATAAAGTAGAGGTATTAGACCACTTAATCAAAGAATATGATAAATTAAAAAAAAATGGAAGGAAAACACAGGAAGTTTGAGATGCCATGAAAAGAATAAACCTGTAAGTTATAGGTGTAGAAGAAAGAGAAGATTACCAGGCCAGGAGCATAAACCAGATTTTCAACAAACTCATAGAAGAAAACTTCCCCCAAGTTAAGGAAAGACACACCTGTAAAGATACAGGAAGCATACACAGAACACCAAAAACAGAACAATAAAAGAAACTCCCCTTAACATACTATAGTTGAAACATTAAATAGACAGTACAAAGAGAGAGTACTGAAATCTGCAAGAGAAAAACTGTAAGTTGCATATAAAGGAAAATCCATCCGAATAGAAGCTGACTTCTCAATGGAAACTTTCAAAGCAAGAAGAGCCTGGAGCAATGTACTTCAAGTTCCAAAAGACCACATATGCTAAGCCAGATGACTGTCCCCAGCAAAACTATCTATCACCGTTGAAGGGAAACAAAAAGCTCTCTATGACCTGAACAGGCTATAAGAATTTGTGTCCACCAAACCAGCCCTACCCAAAAATTGCAGAAGAAAAGCTTTGGACTTTAGAGAGGAGTAGGTATAGCTAAGAAGTTACAGAAAGAAAACAGATAAAACTATAATTACTGAAACACAAAACAAGACTCAGAACACAAACAACAACAACAACAACAAAAACCCAATAAATTGAAAGCAATCAACACATGCCTTTCAATAGTAACTTTAAATATTAACAGCCTCAACTCTCCAATTGAAAGACACAGGTTAGTCAAATGGGTTAAGAGATAATCAATTTTTTGATGTCTACAAGGAACTCATCTTATCTTCAAGGGTAGGCACCACCTTAGCATGAAGAGATGAAAGAAAATATTCCAAGCAAATGGAACCAGGAAACAAGCAGGTATCCCTATTCTAACATCTGACAAAATAGACTTCAAACCAAAATTAATTAGAAAAGACTTTTTTAAAAGGGACATTTCATTCTGATCAAGGGAACAATTAACTAAGATGTTACAGTCATTACCAAGTGTGCACCAAACTCTGGCAACACCCAATTTCATCCAAAGCTTATGACTGGACTTCAAGACACAGGTTGACCCCAATTGAGGAATAGGTTGTTTCAATACACACCTTCTCCAATATATGGGTCACCTGGACAAGAAATAAACAGAGAAACATTGTCTTTACATGACACTATATGATAAATGAACCTAATAGATATCTATGGATTATTTCACCGAAACAGCAAAGAATAGACGTTCTACTCATCAGCTGATGGAAGGTTCTCTAAAATAGATAATATACTGGCACACAAAACAAATCTCAACAAATGCAAAAATGAGTAACTCCATGTATTCTGACCCTAGTGAAATCAAGGTTGAAACAAACAAAAGAATCTCTAGAAATTATAGAAACCCATGACTATTAAATGACTCACTACTGAGCGTTAAGTGAGTTAAAGAAGGAGTCAAGAAGGAAATGAAAAATTACTGGACATAATGAAAATAAAAACACAACACACCAAACTATCTAGGGGATATTAAAAGCAGTTAAAGAGAATTTTATGGCTCTAAGTGCCTACATTAGAAAAATCTGGAGCTGGGTGTGGTGGTGCATGCCTTTAATCCCAGCACTTGGGAGGCGGAGGCAGGTGAATCTCTGTGAGTTTGAGGCCAGCCTGGTCTACAGAGTGAGTTCAGGATAGGCTCCAAAGCTACACAGAGAAATCCTGTCTCAAAACAAAACAAAAAAAAATCTGAAAGAACACAAATGACTTAATGATGCAACTCAACTCAAAAGTTTGAAAAAACAAGAACAATTCAAACCCAAATGAAGTAGAGAAGATATAATAAAAAAAAGAGATCAACGACTTAAACAGACCCATAAAAAAACAAAGTGATTAAAATGACAATTTAAAAAAAAGTTTCAAACTAAAAACAGTACAGGTCCAGATGGCTTCACAACAGAAGTCTATCAGCTTTCAAAGAATTACAACCAATACATATTAAACTATTTTTAAAAATAGAAACAGAAGCAGGATTTCCAAACCCCTTCTATGAATCTAGTTTTACTCTAATACCAACACCAGGTAAAGGCACAATAGAAAAAGACAACTTAGGACAATATCAAATTACTTGCAAACTGAGTATAGGTATAGATCACCGGTTACATGATATAAATGGACTTAAAAGATTTTTAAAAAAATCACATGATTATCTCAATGGTTCTGTATCTTAGTTTGAGTGTCTGTTGCTGTGAGGAGACACCGGCATCTCTTACAAAGAAAAAATATTTAATTGTTGTGGCTCACTTACAATTCAGAGATTCAGTCCATCATCATCATGGAGGGACATGGTGACATGCAGGCAGACGTGGTGCTGGAAAGGTAGCTGCTACATGTTGATATGCAGACAGGAACTAGACTGGGCATGGCTTGATCATATATGTGACCTCCAAGCCCACTTGCACAGTGACATACTTCCTCCAACAAGACCACACCTACTCTAGCAAAGCCACACCTCCTATGAGCTTATGGAGGCCAATTACATTTAAAGAAATTGGGGAAGACACTAGAAGATGGAGAGATCTCTCATCCTCATGCACTGCTAGGATTAATATTGTGAAAATGAAATCCTACCCAAAGCAATTTGTAGATACAGTTCAATCCCAACCAAAATCCACGTGACATCCTTCACAGAAATTTTTTTAAAAAATGCTAAAATTCACATGGAAGTACATAAGACCCCGGATATAAAAAGTAATGTTGAACAAAAAGGACCATCACTGAGGGACTGCCATACCAGATTTCAAGCTATGTTACAGAGCTATAGTATAATAACAAAACCAGCTCAATGCTGGCACAGAAACAGATATGCAGATCAGCAGAACAAAATAGAAGACCCAAACATGAGTACACATAATTACAGCCATCTGATAGTTGACAAAGACACCAAAAATACACCCGGGAGAAAAGACAGCATCTTTAACAAATGGTGCTGTGAAAGCTGGATGCTCACATACAGAAGAGTAAAATCTGACCTGTAGCTATAATCTTGCACAGAAGCCAACTCCAAATGGATCAAAGACATGGATGTGAAACTTAAAATGCTGAAACTGCTAGAAGCAAACATAAGCAGTGCCCTACAAGATAGAGGTACCAGAAAGGACTGTAAGGATGGGATTCCATTTGTCCAGGAATTAAGTCCAAACACTAGCAAACGGCACCTCATAAACGTAAAAAGCTTTTGTCCAGCAAAGGAAACAATCTGTTGAGTGAAGAGAAAGCCCACAGAGTGGCAGAGAATCTTTGCTGGGTGTACACCCAACAGTAAATTAATATCCAGAACAGGCAAAGAACTCAAAGAAAGAAACAACAACAAAGAATCAAGAAAATGAATGACCTAATTAAAGAATGGGCTATAAATCTGACCAAAAAGTTCTCAAAAGAAGAACTAAACATGGATAAGGAGCCATGAGTGGGGAGGAGCTTTCAAGAGATGGATAAGACATGCGTGGTAAGAAGAAGAAAAGGGGAAGGGGGAGAATGTTAACTGGGAAGAGAGGAGAGAAGGATAGGGAGGGAGGGCGGGAAAGGGGAGATAATACTAAGGGTGTTTGAAAATGTAATAGATAAGCACATTTATAGTTACGGTGTGCGTGCATGCGTGCGTGCGTGTGTGCGTGCAGGTGTAGGGGTGTGTGTGTGTGTGTGTGTGTGTGTGTGTGTGTGTGTGTGTGTTTATTTTTTAAAGGAACTATGCCACACGAGGTGATAATGTTCCTCCAAGAGACATGGTGAGGAAAATCTCCTTTCCAGTTATTGGTTGGGAGGGTGGTGTTCAAGAGACTCCCCAAACAATATAGGTTACTGCCATTGACCTTGACTGTCTGCCAGAAGTTGAAGGTAAGACCCTATTGCTCAAGCGGCACACATTTCAGATACAGGACTCGGAGGAATTGAACTGGAAATGTCCTGGATGTCCCCTCCGTGAGGATTAGCTCTCATAATATTGGAAGGCACTGTGCAAGCTGTCTGAGGAGAAAAGCAGTCAATAGTCCTACCCAGCTGTAAGGCCTATGGACCACAACCATGACCAGCCCAGCAAGATACCCCAAGTGATGCAATGTGGCACCATCAATTCTAACACGAGGGAATTCATGCCTGGTACTGTAAACCTAGCCAACTCCCTGTAGCTGGAGCGCTCATAGACCATAGAGGAGAAGCTGTTACTGCCATTTTATTAAACTAATATAACTTCTAACTGCATACTAAATAAGTCTCATACTCATAGATAAATGTAGTTGTCACCTCCCTCAAAGAGTTTTGTTGTTGTTGTGTTTTTTTTTTTTCAGAAGATGTAGGTTATTACAGATACTGACAATCAAAATGCAAAGAATAAGTTACGGTGGGATTCCCAGCCCTGTTGCTCCATCTCCAATGCAACCCCAACACCTAAGGCTCAGGGAACATAACAGATGAGGAGGGAAAAGGCTCCAAAGACCCAGAGGACCAGGATGCCTATTTTGAGAGTATGTCTTCAAAACAACACCCACGAAATCTTAACTAAATGGTTATCTAAAGAAAACCTGAATAATGGTAACACCAATAAATCTGCCAATATGAATAGGGGAAAGTTCACAAAGCTCCACCCCTAGATGACGAGCTACAGGCAATTAATGGGTGCTAAGAGACGGAGAATTAGTTTTCTCCAGGGACAAGCCCCCTGAAAGGTTCTTCATTCTCAGATGGTTGGTCCTAAACACATGGAAATTTGAACAACACTAAATGGACCTAGTAGGTTAGAGAAGGGGGAGAAATGGTATAAACACAGTATTCATGTTCGTAATCCTCAAAAAAAAATGAATTATCAAAAAAATAAACTCTCAGCAATGGACTGACTCTACAGTGCAGTAGCAGGCGGAGTCATTTTAGAGTATAATAAACATCAGCTGTCTTGTCTATCAAGGACAGAGTGACTGGTCATCCAGACATCAACGTGCTTAGAAAGGGTAAGCGAGGTAGCGAGATGAACTGCAGACTTTGTGACAAACACCCAGTTGTCAGAACTCACTGTCACAGGAGAAAACAGGTCAAGGAGAGCCTGCTCAGGCAGACAGAGTCATGGTCAAGGTCCCCTCTAAGTTAGGGCATATGCCCAGGTCAGTTGTGGGTAGCTTTCATAGGACACTATATTCATCACTTTACAGAGACATGGGTAATGAGCTATATATTTTATGGCAATACATTTTTTAAAAAAAAAAATGGGTAATGAGCTATATTTTTTATGGCAATACATTTTTTTTAAAAAAATGGATAGTGAGCTATATGTTTTGTGGTAATAAAGTAAAAAGCGGGAATTAAGGCTGCTAAGTGTATAAGAGTGCCACTGCATAGCATGAGTACCTAAGCCAGGCCCCCCAAGACTCACATAAAAAGCTGAGCATGGCGATGCATGCCTACCCCAGCACTGAGAAGGTCCAGACAAGAGGAGAACTGATTGGACAGCCAGCCTAGCCAAATGAACGAGCATCAGGTTCAGTGAAAGACTTTGACTCAAAAACATTTTTTAAGGTAGAAAAGACCCAGAAAGGGAGATAGTAGATGATGAAAAGGGATGGAGTGTGGAAAAAAACAGGACACAAGAGTCATGAAGGAAGATGGACACTAAGCTACTTTTTTCCCTAATTTTAACCTCATCATGGTTCAGTCCCCCCATGGTAGAATGTAAATTCAACATTCTGGGTTTCGAAATGGAAAGAACCATGTTTGCGACACCTCCCCCTAATCCAATCCGTGTTCTTCCAGTGGTGATTGTGAAAGTTGAGCTTTCTGCTGACCATCAGTGGACCAGGACTGGTCATGAGCAGCCACTGAACACAGTTGTCACACTGACCCACTTGGAAAAGGCAATTTAAAATAAGACATATGGTTAAAACTACATCAGATCATTCTGTTGTGGTATTAGTTGATATGTAAATTTTATTGGCATGCATAAAAATATGGCTTAAAGTGAGTTAATTAAAGATGTGGAGAGTGATCAAGGAGAGAGCCTAAAGTTGACCTATGTGCACGCACATACAAAACCTATACTGACATCACACACACACACACACACACACACAGAGAGAGAGAGAGAGAGAGAGAGAGAGAGAGAGACAGACAGAGACAGAGAGAGACAGAGAGCAATTTGAATTCTTTTTTAACTAATTAACTTATTTATTTTACATCCCAGCCAGTTTCCTCTCCCTCCTCTCCTTCCAGTTCCTCCCCCAACCCACCCCCTCTGTTTCCATCCCCACCCCCAATCCACTCCTCCTCTGTTTCTTTTTAGGAAAGGGCAGGTCTCCCTTGAGTATCAACAAAACATGGCATATCCAGTTGCAGTAAGACTAAGCACTCCCCCCCCCATACACACACACACACACACACACACACACAACCTGATCACTCATTTCCCCATCCCCACTCTCCCTCAGTCCACTCACAAAATCCCTTCTACTTCCCCTTCCCAGGGAAATCCAGGCATCCCCCCATGAACCCTCCTTGTTACCTAGTCTCTCTTGGTCTATAGATTGGAGCATAGCTATCCTTTGTTTTATAGCTAATATCCACTTAGGAGCGAGTACATACCGTGTTTGTCTTTCTCGGTCTGGGTTACCTCACATTCCTGGTGGGAGTGCAAACTTGTACAGTATGGCAGTTTCTCAGAAAACTGGCAATCAATCTACCTCAAGACCCTGGAATACCACTCTTGGGCATATACCCAAAGGATGCTCAATCAAACACGGACACTTGCTCCACTATGTTCACAACAGCTTTAATTGTAATAGCAAGAACCTGGAAACAACCTAGACGTCCCTCAACCGAGGAATGGATAAAGAAAATGTGATGAATTTACACAATGGAGTATTACTCAGCTGTTAAGGACACCAGGAAATTTGAAGGCAAATGGCTAGACCTTGAATTCTTCCAAAGTGCTGGAGAGTAGAAATCTAAAATCAGTACCCAAGAGTCTAATTCTTCTCTCTAGGCTCTATCAATTTATTCCTTGTTCCTTCTGTCTGTGTCTATGTTACCTGGTTTATGGCCACATCACCCCAAATTTGTCACAATCTTCACATGACCTGCCCCTCTGAGTGATTCAAATCTCATGAAAAAGTGTGATGGTTAATTTGGAACCTTATTTGATTGAGAATTGCCTCAGAAACTGGCAAAGCACACTCCTGGGAGTATCCAGGAGGATTTTTCTGAGATGAGGAGAGGGAAAGATACATTCTGAATATGGGTGGCACCATCCCCTAGGCGACAGGACTGGGTGGGATAGAATGAGAAGGAGGAGGAAATTTTCCCAGACATGTGACCTTCTCTGATGCTCGAATACTCTGATGTCAGCTGCTCTGTGATACGACACCCTTGCCATAATCACCTGAGTCCTCAGAGCCCAAATCCTCCCTCCTTTCAACTATTCTTTGAGAGGTTTTGGTTGCTAAATGAGAAGCTAAGTGACGCAGGAGGATTGTGAATCACATTTAAGGGCACTAAGACTCTCCTCAACCCAAAAATGTTTGACTTAGCTACATTTGCAAAGACTTTTTCCAAATTAGTTAACATTTACATTTTGCAAAGATTGGACCCTGATACCCCTGGGAGGCTGTATTCAACCCACCATTACGGTCCTACAGTGCCCTGTATCCTGAAATTCCATGGTATATATAGGAACATCAACAGTGTTCAGCTCAAGGAAAAGAAGGTATTCACTCTTCACATCACTGCAATCAGATAAGCAACTTAAGAGAGGGTAAGCTTATCTGGGCTTATAGTTTAAGAATGGACACAGTTGAGCATGGTAGAGAGGGCATGCCCGTGGAAACATGAGGCGGTGGTTGGCCACATGGCATCCATAGTCAGGAAACAGAGACTGGGCAGAAAGTAGCACTTGCCTAGAAAACTTTGTTTTTCTCCTATGACCCACTTCCTCTCCTGAGACTCCACCTTTTAAAGGTTCCCCAAACAACACTTGCTGGAAACTACGTGTTCAAACACATAAACCTCTGGAGGACTATCTTAGGTGGTGTTCTAAGGCAACTTAAAAAACAAAAAAAGCACCTAATTGCAGGCTTACAGCTTCAGAGGGTTAGTCTATGATCATCACGGCGGGCAGCGCGGTGGCAGGCAGGCGGGCATGGGGCTCTCATCTCTTTAGCTGAGAGCTCACATCTGATAAGCGAGTTTCAGGCATGGAAAGAATGCAAAACCAGGCCTAGTGTGGGCTTTTGAAAGCTTAAAGCCCACCCCCCAGTGACGATGTACTTCCTCCAACAGGGACACACCCACTCCAGCCAAGCCACACCTCCTCATTCTGCCCAAACCTTTCCAGGAACTGGGGACCAAGTATTCAACCATACGAGCCTTGGAGAGCTAGTCTCGTTCAAACCACCGTGGCACATTTCACTTTTAAATCACAATAGAAGCTATCTTATAAATGATACAATAAACGCAAAGCAGCCAGCAACAGGGGAGAGAGCCCAATCATGGCCTCAAGGATGCACAGAGGATCCTGTTGGGGGAAAAAAAAAATCCTTTCCCATCCACACAGCATTTACCTACAAACCTAAGAGAGACACTGGTACCGTCTTCAGGCATCTCCACCTGGACCCGATCCATCCTATTCTGTGCGCCAGTGTTCGGTTTTAGGGAAAACCCTGTCACTCTGAGGGAGAGAGCCTCTCTGTCAGGACCACTTTGGTCAGACAGCTATCACAACATTTAGAAAAGCCAAAGACAGAGAGCCTGGTGAAATATCGTGAATTCAGAAAAGCCATCACAGTCCCGTCTCCTTCCTGCTCATAACCGGGAAGAACATTTACGCTAGGGCATTCATTGATGGATAGCATTTTTCCTCTGGACTGAAACACTCCCTCTAGGAGTCAGGCAGGGAGCTCATGAGACTCGCGAGGTCAAGCAAACGTCACATGTCTGGGAAAACTGAAACTTGGAAGTTTGTTTGGTTTGGTTTGATTTTGGGGGGTTTTTCTGAGACAGGGTTTATCTGTGTAGCCCTGGCTGTCCTGGAACTCACTTTGGAGACCAGGCTGGCTTTGAACTCACCGAGCCTGCCCCTGCCTCCCGAGTGCTGGGATTAACGGCATGTGCCACTACCTCCCCTGCCCCAGCTCTTGGCTCTCGGAAGATTCTTTAAGGCTCCTCCCAGCTGAAGAGAAGCTGTACCCTAGTTTGCTCTCTAATACTGTAAGAAAACGTCATGACCAACAAGCAAGGCAAGGAGGAAAGGGTTTATTCCAGATCTGTCCAGCTGACTGCAAACTGCACAGAACGGTCTGAAGTTGGAGCGTTTGGAAGGCACCATCTGTATCAAGGTGGGCTTTGCAGAGATGCGGCTGTTTCCGAGTTGCTCTTCTCCTGCGACCCTTCACCCATACTCCCGTCAGTAGACCCAAGAAAATCCCATTGGCTCACCATGTTGGCCTTGGGTGCAATCATTACTTTAGGGTGTCATGGGCTCTCTGTCTGGGATGAGAAGGTATGTTGCAGCTCCCCAGGCAAAGTCTCACACAACAGTTTGCTTTTTATGTTGCTACTTCAGGAGTCCAGAACAGCAAACATAAAATACATTGTAGGCCATATAATGTATCCAATTACCTTGTGCCCATGAGGCTCTGTATGGTTCCATGTTGAGTTGTTATACATACGCTCCAGAGACACGGTCATACTGTCATCCTTCACAGCACTCCCAAATAGTAAACATATCATCACTACTCTCCACAGTTGAGACTCATGAATCTCCACAGGAGTGTTTAGAATGATTCTTTTCTCTGCTTTTTTTTCCTTTCCAAGGGATGTGCCCCTCACACACTCATATGTTGAATGCTTGGTCCCTAGCTATTGGGGAAGTGTCATGGTTGGCTCTCTTTGTTAACTTGACACAGCCTAGAATCACCTGGGAAGAGAGTCTCAATGAGGGGTTGTCTAGATTAGACAGACTGTGGGGATGCCTGTGGGAGACAGTCTGGTGACCTGGTGTGATCCAGCCCACCGTGGGCAACACCATCCCGTAGGCATGGATAGGGTCCTAAATTGTCCGAGCAGAAAAATCAAGCTGAGCACATGCAAGCAAATAAACGTGCACCCATGTTTTTCTCTGCTCTTGACTGTGGATGTGAGGTGACCAGTTTTAAATTCTTGTCTTAACTTCCCCCACAATGATTGACTATAACCTGGAATTGTAAGATGAAATAAACCCTTTCTCCTTGGTTTCTTTTTCTCGGGGTATTTTATGAGAGCAAGAAAAATGGAACTATGACAGCAAAGTTCTCTTCAGGAGGTAGAGACTTGACAGAGGATGTAAGTCACTAGGGATGAGTCCTTGGGAGTGTATTATACAGGGCACCTTCCTGTCATGTCCCTTGCTCTGTCATTTCATATTCTCCCATCATGCTCTGCTTCACAACAGACCTAGAAATATGGAGCCAAGGAACCATGGACCATGGTTCACTCTGAAACCAAGATAAAATAAATCTGCTCTCTTTTAGGGTGTTTCTGTGAGGTATTCTGTCATAGTTACTGGAAAAGTATTTAATACAAGGAATGAGAGTTCCTTCAGCATGTGAGGATTCTGTGATGCAGAATTTAGAGTTTGTTTTTTGTTTTTGTTTGTACCCAAAACTTCTCATTTAAGGCCAAAAGGACCACAAGGTATCAAGTTCCAAATTTGCTATATAATCCCAAGTTAGAGCTCTGCAGTTATCATATGAATTTCCTCCCACTCTCTGTCTCCTTTGCACTAGCAGATGTGTGTGTGTGTGTGTGCACATGCGTGCGTGCGTGCGTATGTGCGAGCACGATTCCTGACTGTAGATACAATGTGACCAACTCTTTCAAGATCCTGATGTTACACACAACCTGCAGACCACTCCACTGAACACCCCCTTCTCGGCAATTGCCCGATGGTTTTACAAGCTACGGGAGGGACCCTATCAGTCTTGTAACTTTCTGCACTTACTCTGTTTCATTCAACTCCTGAGCCTTGTCCAGAGGTTTCCTGGGTTTTATGGCTGCCTCTTCATGAGTTTCCTGAGTTCTATGGCTGTCTCGTTCCCCTTCTGGAGGGAATGTTCCAAATAAGGGAAAGTGCCTGTGCCACCTGCTTTTGCATCTGGCCATCATGCTATGGGCACAGGCAGGCGGGGAAGCAAAGCCACCACCACTCTATGGGCTTCCATCCAGTGGAAGACTTTCCTGAGCCCATCAGTATCTAGTAATCGACACAGACTATTAGGAAACGCCAGGCACCTGTCCCCTAAGATACCCCTCACTTGACAAGCTCTGGTGGAGGAGGGCAAAGCTTTCTAGACACTTTCCAAGATGATGTTGTGCTGAACCCCAAGTCTCTGTCTCTGCAAGGTACGGTTGCCATGGCAACGGCAGCTAATGACTATGTATGCAAATGAGCAAAGAATGTATTCATCATTTGACAGTTGTTCTAGCTGCTCTGCTCTTTCTGGGACTTGGAGGGCTGAAGGGTGGGGTATTAGAAAAGTAGGTGTTTGGTAAAACATGGTTTAAGTGTTTGTTTTCGGAGCTCATAGGGAGGGGGGCTGTCATTCTTTCATTTGTGTGTGTGTGTGTGTGTGTGTGTGTGTGTGTGTGTGTGACATATACATAAAGTGGATTTCTCTGCATCTGTTCTGAGAATAATCAAAACCAAAAGGCATGGGACACATGAGGAATGTGACCCTCAGGAAAAAGAAGTTGCAATGTGTGTATGACAAGCAATGAGCCCAAATTGGGGCCGCTCATTGTTTTAGGTCTTAAGCAAGGCCTGAGAGACTCCCAAGCTGTCCTGGAAAAGAGCAACAGTATTTGGTTCCTCCTCCCTCGATTCCTCATTAAGTGACCATGGCTGTCCATGACCAGAAAAAAAAAAAAGCTGAAAAGGACCAAACACCAGAGCCTAGCACGTCAGGCCACTGGCCTCCCAGAGAAGGGCTAAGAAGGATGCTCTGGTCCTCTGAGTAACGATTCTGAAAAGGAGGTTGAGAGGGCAGTCAGTAGGAGAGGCCTCGCTTATCACGGGAAGGAGTAAGATCCTGGTTGAACCCCCAGCACCGAAAGAAGGAAGAAAGGAGAAAGGGAGGGAAGAAGGGTGGAAGGGAAGGGGGGAGGAAAGGAGAAAAGAAGAAGGAAAGAAGGGAGGGAGGGAGGGAGGGAGGGAGGGAGGGAGGGAGGGAGGGAGGGAGCAACAATGAGAGCATAGAGAGTTAGAGAGAGGGAGGAAATAAGGAGTAAGGAAAAAAGAAAGGAGGAAGAAGGAAGGAATCTGTAAAGGAAGATGGGCTTGTGATTCAATAGTGGCCTAGGGCTATGCTTTGAATGCTGCACCCATCCCTGGTTCTGGACCATTTTCTCTGCTTCTTGGTTGGCCACCATGTGAAGAATGTCCACATCAGGTCCCCTCTACCAAGAAATCGCACCATGCCTTCACCACTCTGGTGGATGGAAGCCTCTGAACCGGAGTCAAAGCGACACCTCCCCCCACCCCCACACACCTTGCTTACTGCTCCTCAGTATTTGGTCATAGTAAGAAGACAAGCAGCTAACACATATTCCAGGTTCAATTGAAGAGTCTGTGGAATTACAAAGCTGAGATCGCAGATTTACCAACTCACTCATGTAAAACTCAAGGTACTGATTGGAGCACAATAGGACCTGACACTTGAAGTGGGGACTTCTAGACAGAGTCATACCATTAAACCCCCCTCCAATCTCTGTAACGCTCTGTCAGACAGCTCCCTTGGGTTGAGGACCAGGAAGAAGCTGTGGCACCACCAGCTTATGCAATTGCTCTGAAAGGGGATGACTATTTCTATTGCCTACAGACAAGTTTGACTGTCTCTAAATTCATGGCTAGACTAGAACCATCACATCCCAGGGGGGCACATTCCCAGGAAGAAGACAAAGTTGTCGGGTGTCGATGATACATGTCAGTCTAAACTTCCAGGATGGGTGTCCATATGGACTCCAAGGTGTTAAATCAAGGATGACAGAGCATGACATTGGAGAAAGTTTCTCACTCGACAGGTGCACATACACCAGGAATTCTGTTGACTTGAGTAGCTGGCAGGAAGTCACAGTTCTGCTTAAACTCAGCGTGGCCAAACTGTCATTAAGATTAAGGCAGCAGGCTGAGGAAATGGGACTCTGAGAGCTCAGCCCCAACTGGGCCATCTTCATTCACCTATCATCAAGGCTCAGGGAACATCACAAAAGAGAAGGCAGAAAGAATATAAGGGCCAGAAGATGGAGAGGAGTGTCATGAGAGGCTGCCTTCTGGACATGGGATGCTATGCCACTCATGGGCTCACCACAGCTGGAGTTCACTATACAAGATCAAACCTATCAAAAATTCTAAGCAAGGTCTGGGCATAGTAGTGTACACCTTTAATCCCAGCTCTTGGAGCAGAGGCAGGTGGATCTCTTTGAGACTGAGGGCAGCCTAGTCTGTGTAGTGAGTTCCAGGACAGCCAGAGCTACATAGTGAGACCCTGTCTTGAGAAAAAATAATCTAAGAAGGTGGGGGGGACTCTTGGAGCCACACCCTTCACTAAGAAGCTACTTGCTAGAGAAGAGTCATTCTCTTTTGAGGGCATGGCTACTAGTAGGTTACCCATGTTCCAGTGGATGGCTCCACACCTGTGCACACACGTGCAGCACTAACAGGATTAACTGGGTTATTTTTAAAAGTGAAAAAAAAAAGATGAAGACAGGAAGTCAGGAGGGTGGACTTGTTGGGGAAAAATCTAGGGGAGCTGGAGGGGATAAAAGGGGTAGATATGATCATATTTAACTGTATCCACGTGTAAAATGCTCAAAGAATTAATAAAAAAAACTAAACATTAAAATACATACTAAACTAAAGCTAACCTTTACAGCAAGAAAAAAAGGAATAAGATCAAGACAGTAGAACTTTCTGGACATGGTGGCAGAGAAAGCATTGCTTAAGATTATGGGAATATGAAGGTCAAGAATATCCATTACCATTACACATCCCAAGCAGGTCTAAGAGATTCTCCCCTCATCCAGATCAAGCGACCCACTATCTTCAGCTTTTATGTTTCATACTAGCTGTTATGGTTTCAATATGAAATGTGCCCCGGAAGCTCAGGTTTTGAACACTCGGTCCCAGGCTAATAGTGTTGTTCAGGAAAGGTGGTGACCTTTGATAGATGGACTATCCCTGGAAGAAGTGGAGATGAGCTCTGAGTTTTGTAGCCTGCAACCCCACTTTCCTATCACATCTGTGCTCTTAATCTGTGGAAATGTAACAGTCTGTACCCCAAACCCCCAATATGATTATCCATACCTCTTCCACTCAAACCTGTGAGTTAAAATAATTTTCCTTCTAAGTTGTTTTTTCTCAGGTATTTAGTTAGGTTCGGTGGCAAGAAAACTTCAGGAAAACCATATGTTTCTGAAGATAAATTGAACAGACATTAGTAAACAAAATATTTATGTACTGACTTGAAATAATGAAGTGTTCAGTGGCTGAAGAAATGGCTCGGTGGTTAAGAGCACATATTGCTCTTGCAGAGGACCTGAATTCAGTTCCCAGCACCAATATGGGGTGGCTCACAATCACTTGTAATTCCAGCTTCCAGGTATTGGATGCCCTCTTCTGGCCTCCATGGGTACTGCATGCACATGCACATGCATATACTCACATTGTTAAAAATAAATCTTTAAGCCAGATGGTAGTGGCACATGTCTTTAATCTCAGCACTTAGGAGGCAGAGGCAGAAAAATCTCTGAATTCAAAGCTTTTCTAGTCTACATAGCAAGTTCCAGGCCAACCAGGGCTACATACTGAGACCCCGTCTAAAAACAAAACAAAAAAACAAAAAACTCAAAAACAAAAAAAGTAAAAAATCCTTAAAAATAAATAAATCTTTTTTTAAAAAAGCTACCAAATTGTTCGTGTATATGTGCACATATGTTTGCATATGAGTGTTCTCTTTAGGTTGAATTCAGACTCACAATCTACCTGTTTCAACATCCCAAGTGACAGAATTACTGGTATATGCTACCACACACGGGGATAATGAATACTTTTAATAAATAACTGTCCTAGTTTGCTTCTGTGCTGCTGTGATAAAATATTGTTCAAAACTAATTTGGTGAGGGGCATGTTTATGTCATCTTCCAGGTAACAGACCACCATCAAGAGAAGTCAAGGCAGGAACTCGAGACAGGAACCTGGAGGCAGGAACTGAAGCAGAGACCATGGAGGAGTGCTGCTTACTGGCTTGCACAGCTACCTTCCTTAATGCAGCCCAGGGGCAGTGCCATAGTAGGTTGGGCCCTCCAACATCAATAAGCAATTAAGACAATGCCTCACAGTCAGGCCCAGAGGCCAGTCTGATGGGGGCAATTCCTTTGTTGAGATTTCCCTCTTCCAGGGGCATGAATTTGACGACTGAGGCTAACTCTAACAGAGACTCACAGATGGATTCTGTCACTTCAGTTACTTGTTCCTGTGACCCAGCCATGGTTCTGTTTCTCATGATCTAAGTGGTTTGCCTCAAAATTGACCCCCAAATGAATTTACCCATCATAAAAACAAACAAGTTCATGCATAATGGACATCGGATAAATGGTTTTCAATTGAACAGAACTGAATGAAATTCACCACTCGTGCAGTTGTGAACTCAAGACAAAAATACACATAAATAAATGAAACCTCTGAACATATCAAGAGACAAAATAAATTCTCAGACTCCTATCATACAGTGAGAATGGTACAGAATTTAGAATTTAGAGTAATAAATCAGGAAGGAGGAAGACAAATTCTCTGCTTGGCTCAAAGAGGAAACTTAGAGCTGGAGAGATGACTCAGCGGATATGTGTGGTTGATGTGCAAGCATGACAACCCGAGTTTGAATCCCCAGAACCCACATAAAAAGTAAGGCATAGCTGTGTGTGACTTTAACCCCAGCATTGGGATGTGCAGACAGATGGAGCCTAAGAGTTCACTGGCCGGCCAGCTTAGCTCAAACTGTGAGTTTCCAGTTTGGTGACAGACTCTGTCTTAAGCCAATGAAGTGGAGAGCAACAGAGGAAAACACCCAGCATCCTGCTCTGGCCTCCACATGCACACACCTGGACATAGGGGCGCGCGCGCACGCATGCACACACATACACACACACACATACCACCCCAAATTCTCTTTGCAAAGGTGAGTCTTTGTTCTCTAACCACAGGAGAATGAAGGACCATTTGGAAGAGAGAGGGTTACGTTACAAAATGTGAGCGAGTGAGCGGGGGCAAGGGCCATGGGTTGCTGGATCTATTATTGCAGAAAACTTTCTTCCAAGCCAGTTTGGCTCACTCTAGACAACCAACTTGTCTTGTCGAAACCACTAAAAATGTAGAAAGCAGTCAAAAGTTATCCCATAAGTCTTGAAAATACCATGCCCTTATGCCTCAGAGAAACCTGCAGGGGCCATAGCAGCTGCTCTGAGGACTGAGATTTGAGAAAATTGAATGAGGAAATGCAGAGCCCACAGGGACTCCAAAGCAGCCATTCTCCACACACTTGTATGAAATAATTCAGTGCGCTCTCCCTTCCCTCCCTTTCTGTGTGTGTGTGTGTGTGTGTGTGTGTGTGTGTGTGTGTGTGTGTGTGTGTTTCAGTGGTGACTGAACCTAACCTTGTGTATACTAAGCTAGCGCTCCAACAATTACCTCCAACCTCGGCCCTCTTTTTACTTTGTATTTTCTACACTTGCTCAGGCTGATCTTGAACTTGGGATGCTCCTGCCCCAGGCCCCTGAGTATCTAGGATGACAAGCTGAGGTAGTTTTCAACATGAATGCTCTGCCCGTTCTTCAAGGAGGGTTCACAAATGTTATGTCACTGCTCACATTGCTGCAACCCGAGATGAGACAGAACCAGCTTGAGTGTGGAAGGTTTTATTTTGGCTCATGGTTTTAGAGTAGACAGTCCATCATGGTGGGGAAGGCATGGAGAGAGGAGAGGGAGCCTATCTGCTCACATCTAGCTAGATCAGAAAGCAAGGAGAGGGAGAGAGAGGGAGAGAGAGGGAGAGGGAGGGAGGGAGGGAGGGAGGGAGGGAGGGAGGGAGGGAGAGAGAGAGAGAGAGAGAGAGAGAGAGAGAGAGAGAGAAAGGCTTGTGCTCAGCTGACTTTACCCTTTTTGCCTCTTTTTGTTTAGTTGGGGACTCCAGCCCAGGGGACAGTGCCACCCACATTCAGAGTTGGGTGGTAGAAGGATTTTTTACTCATCTGTCAACTATCCCCGAAAACACCACTGTAAATACATATGAACACGCCTTTTATTAATGCCCTAGGCATTTGTATATGTGTATGTGTATGGACATGTGTGTGAAGATACACACAGGTGTGCAGGTGCATTTGTGTATACGTTTGCGTGGTGGCCAGAGGCTCATCTCCAGTGTTGTTCTGCAGGAAGCCATACACATTGGCTGGCTTTTTGTTGTTGGAGGGAGGGTGTATGTCCATCTGTCCCTCTGTCCCTCTGTTTTGAGACAGGGTCTCTCACTTGTACTGAAACGTGCTGATCTGATTAGGCTAGTTGGCCAGGGAACCCCAGGAATCCACCTGTCTCCGCCTCCACAGTATTCATATTACAAGTGCGTACTACCGTGCCTGGCTTTTTAATGTGGCCTCTGAGGATCAGACCAATGTCTTCATGCTTGAAAAGCAAGGGCTTCACTGACTGAGCCACACACACCCCATGCACCCCTAGGCATTTTTTTAATGCAATCAGCTTGACAATCAACATGATCCATCACAAGGTGAAAATGAGGAGTGGAGTCCAAGGTCCAGGAAAGAACATTTCCAGTAAAAAGCCAAAGAAAACCCTGGGCAAAGCACAGAAGCTTTTGAGTTTTTAATTATAAATAACAGTTTAGAACACGCAAGACACGTGCACACATGTACACACACACAAACACACACAAGTCAGTCTCAGTACTGACAGCCAACTGGCTGCAGACCAGGAGAGTAATTCCAGACCCTTCCTGCCCGTCTTCCATTCGACCCTCTGGGACCGTCTGGCTGAGCCTGTGTGGAGGACATCCAACAAGTTTCCCTATCCAAAGAGGCTACTGTTCGAAGGCAGCCAGCGCGGCACCCTGCTGCCTGGGAGCCCCTGATGAAAACCATATGTGACGATTTGGCAGGCACAGACCAGCTCAGTCAGTTCCAGCGAGGCCTCGTGCTCAAGGCATGACCTCATTGTCGGGCAAATCAGCAGGCACCCCAGAAAAATATGGCGGGTGTGGGGGTGCAGATTTGCTCTTAATCATGTCCACATTTCCTGCTGTCTCGGATGTCGGGGTCTAGAGCCAGAGGGATGTGGTCATCTTACACTATGAAAACTAGACCCTCCCCAAACACTCTCTTCTCTCTCTCTCTCTCTCTCTCTCTCTCTCTCTCTCTCTCTCTCTCTGTGTGTGTGTGTGTGTGTGTGTGTGTGTGTGTGTGTCCGTCCAGAGGACCTCAGCTGTTGCTCAAATACCATCCATCTTTTTTCCTTCCTTTCTTTCTTCCTTTCTTCCTTTCTCTCTCTCTCTCTCTCAACAGGATCTCTTGCTGGATGCATCCAAGTAGGCTAGGCTGACAGGCCAGTGACCCCCAGGGATCCACCTGTCTCTGTGTCCTCAGTACTGGGATTACAATTGTGCACCACTGTAAGTATCATTTTAGTTTTGTTTCGTTTTTAATGGGTTCTCAGGATTGAACTTGGGTGCCTATGCTTGCCTGATAATCACTTTTTCTTAATGATCTCTCATCCCAGCCCCTTTAAAGGTTACAATTTTTAGCTGAACTATGAGCAATTAATAAATCAGGACCAATTAGTGTTTATCCTGCAAACACAAATTTTAGGCAAGCGCATTAATGACATAACTATCTCCCCAACCCTTTCTCTTTTATTTTACTTATTTTTTTATGTATCTTTTGGTATCACCCCCATAAAAATATCTGCCGTCCCACATGCTCCACCTCAAAGAGGAACAAAGTCAGAGTCAACCTGGGACCGAATGACTATGGCAGACACTCAGGTCCAGAAGTGAGGAGGGGCGAATATAAAACTACATTCTAATTTCTTAAAAGCAGATTGGCTCAAAGAGCCTCATTAAGAGAACAGTCAATCCATCCATCTCCAGAACTTGGCAGCCCAGAAACTTCCTGTCCCAGCTTTAGTAATAAAATGCCTAAAGACACACATTTCCCCCTCCAACTGGGCATTTAAAAAAAAAAAAAAAACTTTACCCCTTTCACATTTAGTCATTATTCTCATGTAGTTAGCAGTACATTTTTTCCAGCAAAAAAAAAAAAAATTGAATTTTTAAGGAAGCTCATGCCTTAAAAAAAAATTAATTAATGTAGTTTCTTGCACTAGATACAGCCAACAACATTGGCCAACAATCCTATGGGCAGCACTGATGAGACTCTGGGGGAGCAAGAGAGGGGACATGAAGGGAGGAGGGTGACATGTCAGAGGCTATCTGGGAGGAATAGGAGGGGCAAGGTGGAGCACCTATGATCAAGATGTATTGTTTGCATGTATGACGTTGTTGGAAAATAAATAAGATACTCTATTAACGTAATAGCAAAATAAATAAGGGGCTAGAGAGATGACTTGGTGGTTAAAAGGACGTGTTGCTCTTGAGGAACCTGGAGTTCAGTTTCCAGCACCCACCTGGAACTCCACCCCTAGTGGATTGGACACCCTCTTTTGACTCCATGGGCACCAACACACACACTCACATACACACATAAATAAAAATGAAATAAGCCTTTAAAAGTAAATCAATATAGGCTAGGCATGATGGCACACATTTGGGAGGGTAATGCAGGAAGCCCACAAGTTCTAGAAGAGCCTGGGCTACAGAGTGAGTTCCAGGATAGCCTAAGGTTCAGAAGAGAACTCTGTCTCCAGAAGTACCAGAGCCCAAAATTCAATGAAATGAAATCAAACCAAAAGCATTTTTACCTGGTCGGCCTCTGTGAAATGCCTGGTTAGATAAGTCTCTGGTTCAATAAATTGGTAGAAACACTCTAAATATTTGCTTCAATGTTCTGCCAGCAGAATTCATAGGATTGACAAATGGCTAGTAAACCGGTAAAAATCCAGAATCTCTTATACAGAAGATGGAGTGAATGGCTGAGCATGTCTTCCTGAGCTCCTTGGAGAATGTCCCCACACAGGGTCCTACGGGGCTCCAACCCTTATGCAATCAGACAGGATCTTCAGTATCATGAAAATGCTCCATGGGCTGGAATGGAGCAGTTAATACAGTATTGGCCCATTATGTGTGATGGTTCATCTTGGTTGCCAACGTCATAGGATCTAGAGTCATCTAGGAGACACACTGCTGAGCATGTCTAAGAGGGAGCTTCTAGATTTGGTTAACTGATGCAGGAAGACATATCCTAAACATAGGTGGCCCCAACCCCACAGAGTGGGGTCCTGGATTGAGTAAAAAGGAGAAAGTGAGCTGAGTGCCAGCGTTCATCTCTCTTTGCTCCCTGGCTGTGGGTGTCATGTGACCAGCCGCCTCACACTTCTTTTACCATGCCTTCCCCAACAGGGTGGACTGTGAGCCAAAATTAAAATAAATTCATGCCTTCAGTTGCTTTTGTCAGGTATTTATATCAGTAAAATAGACAGACAGACAGACAGACACACGCACACGCACACCTTTCCAAATAGCAACTTTCACAATACTAGGACAAAGACCTTGTCTCAAAACAAAATTTAAAAAAACAATTAAAAACCAATAAAACTATCTTAATTTCACAGAGGTATTGGCTAAAATGTTTACCCTGGCAGAGTATATTGGTGTATTGCTGTATCCCTAGAATTCCAGCACTTAAGAGGGTAAAGCAGCAGAATCGCCCTAAGTTCAAGACTAGCTGGTGCTTAGAGCAAGATTCTGTCAAAACAAAAAGACTCCCCCAAAGTATTTTTTAATACTTTGTGTGTTTGTGTCTGTATGGAGATATGTGCACATGAGTTACGGGTGGTTATAGGCTGCCCAGTGTGGATGTTGGGAACCAAACTCGGGTCCTCTGCAAGAGCAGCAAACATTCTTAACTGCTGAGCCATCGCTCTAGCACCAATAATTTTTAAACTAAAAGACAACAATACCTTCTTAGATCTAGAAACATTAGTATTCAATAACTTTTTAGTAAGGCAGGTTTCTTGGTGTAGCATCTGTAGCCCCATGACTCCAGAGGCTGAGGTCTAAGGGATCACCATGAACTTGAGGCCATCCAGGGATACAATGTGACAAAACCCTGTCTCCAGAAAAAAAAGACAAATTAAAATAAAACAACAAAGGATGAAGTAGGAAACTGTCCTTTGGGGGGGGGGAGGGCTCTGAAAAGAGGATAGGAGAAATGGAAGAGAGGTTTTGCTGCAGGCTCTTGGCACCAGCATTTCAGAACTATTGCTACAAAAGAAAACATCATCGCATCAGGCCTGCAGAGACCCAGCAAGTCACCATCCATAGAGACTGTTTAGACATCCACAGCTGTACTTCATTCATTCACCACGTGACCTCCATTGTCACTTGTCCTCCTAACACATCATGCAGGGGAACAGGAGAAAGCCAAACTTAAAACTGGCATAGAGACCATGCAAGTAGTCCCCTACGGGATTGCTCTGGTTTCCTTTATGTTGCTGTGATTAAACACAAAAACAAACCACTCTGATCAAAGGCAGTTTAGGGGAGGAAATGGTTTGTTCATCTTACACTATCAGGTCACAGTCTGTCGTGGAGGAAAGTCGGGGAGGGAGCTCAAACCAGGAATGTGAAGGCAGGTGTTTTAGTAACTTGCCTTTGGCTGTGATGAGACACTGTGAACAAAAGTGACTTTTGAAAGAGTTTGCTTGGGCTTATGGTTCTAAGGGGTAAGAGCCCATCATGGTGGGAAGACATAGCAGCAGACATAGTACAGGAGCAGGAAGCTGACTGATTGTATCTTGAACCACAAACAGGAAGCAGAGCGAACTGGAAATGGGGCAGAGTTATAAGCTTTCAAAGCAGATCCCACGCGATGTAAGTCTTCCAGCAAGGCTCCCACCTCCTAAAGGTGCTATAACCTCCCCCAAACAGCGCCACCTACTGGGAACCAAGTATTCAAATACATAAGCCTACGGGGATCATTTCTCATTCAAAGACAGCTGGACAGCTTGCTCTTCCTTCCACAAAGAAAACTGTGACTCTGCAGTCACCTTCCCTCAACCCCCAAATGGCTGAAATGATAGACCTGTACCAACAGGCCCAGCTGTGACAGTTGTCTTTTTATCTGGCTTATTGTGCTGTTTCTTCCTAACTCAAACACTCCTTTCTGGAGGGAGGTTCTTAAGACCCAGGAAATAAATGAGACTTACAAGTCTCAGGAAGTTCCTGAAACTCAACAAGATTTACAAGGCACTTCCCGAACATTATACAAGCAGTAACAACTGCAAGAGAAAAAAAGGAGAATCTCCTATCAGCTTTGCTGCCTGTTAGGTAGTGGTGACAGCTTAAGCTCCTAGGGTGCAGCCATGTTTTGGGGACCAGGAGGACAGCTCAGTCAATAAAGTACAGGTCACCAGAATGAAAGTTTAAAAAAAGTAAAGCCACAGATATAGAAGCACATTTTTGTAATCCCAACACTGGAGGAGTGGAGACAGGAGGATCCCATGGGGAATGGTTCCCAGTGATGAATCTTGAGTCCTAATGAAAGACCCTGTCTCAAAAACTAAGATGGGTGGTGCCTAAAGAGTGACACTCAGGATTGACCTCCAACATCTACACATACACACTCAAATGTGCTCATATACCTACATGTGCAAACCCATGTATACATGTGTGCAAACACACACAAGCTGCCTTTAAAACGGGAGGTAGGGGACCAGAGAGGTGGGTCAGTGGTTAAGTGTTTGGCCCCCAAGCATGGGCACCAGAGTTTGAATCCCCGGGACCCACATAAAATATGTGTGGGTGCTCTGGCCTGTAATTCTAGACTCAGAAGGTAAAGATGGGATTCCCATGGCATGTGGTTAGCTAGACTAGGTATGTTAGGAGCTCTGGGTTTGATTCAGAGGCCCTGCCTCAGTGAACAAGGTAGAAGAGCGATCAAAGATGATTCCAAACATCATCCTGAAGCCTCCACACACATGCACATACACACATGCAAACAAGCATACACATACATGCACACCACATGCATGGAAACAGAAAGGTAAGATTCATACTATTTGTAAGTCTCTGTGTGTGTGTCCATGCATATGTGTGTGTGTGTGTGTGTGTGTGTGTGTGTGTGTATGTGTGTGTGTGCGTGTGTGTGTATGTGTGTGTGTGCATTAGTGTAGCTTCTGACAGAGGTTGGAGAT
The DNA here is from genome assembly GCA_902168425.1 of Peromyscus attwateri. Taxonomy (NCBI): domain Eukaryota; kingdom Metazoa; phylum Chordata; class Mammalia; order Rodentia; family Cricetidae; genus Peromyscus; species Peromyscus attwateri. The sequence goes on from CABHPP010149644.1 coordinate 35,054, forward strand.
GTCAAGTCCTCCTAGAGCAGGGTGATAGATGGTGGGGAGCCATCCAACATGGATGCTGAAAACAGAGCTTTTGTGGAAGAGCATGTGTTCCTAACCACTGAGCTCTCCACCCTTGAAAATGGGAAAATAAATAAAATGAGAGGGAAAGGAAAGGGGAGTCTAATTATTCCACCAAACAAATCAGCTTCATCTATTCCTGTAACTACCCCAAACCGTCCCTGCTCACACGGCCATGCTGGACAAACCCAGATCAAGTTCAAGTTTCCATTCCTAACACGTAAACTGAGCTGGGACTGCACATATCCCAAGCCCAGGAAATGAGGTGGGAGGCGCAGCTTGGAGGTACTCAGCAGGTCTTACCGTCCATGTCCAGACGTTGCATGATGATAGCCAGCTCCACTTCACTCGGCATGTACCCCAAAGAGCGCATGGCCATACCCAGCTCCTGCTTGGAGATGAAGCCATTCCCATCTCTGTCCAGAACACGGAAGGCTTCTCGGATTTCTGCAAGGAAAAAGCAGAGAAAGTCCACCAGTCAGTCACGTGACCGCCTTATGGCACTCAAACCACGGGTGACTAACAGGTAGCGTCTTACTGTACCAGGAGGAGGCTCGCTGCTTTTCTTGTTGCTGGGACTAGACACGTGATAAAAAAAAAACAATTTAAGAAAGAAAGAGTGTGGCAATGAGGCTCAGTTGATAGAGTGCTGGCCTACCATGCAGGGAGCCACAGGGTTCCATCCCCATCACTGAATGCCCAGTAGTAATCCCAGCCCTCAGAAGGAAGGGTGGAGGCAGCAGGATCAGATGTTCAAGGATATCCTAGGCGACCTAGCAAAATAGAGGCCACACTGAGCTACATGTAATCCTGTCTCAAAACAATAAATAGACAAATAGATAAAGTGGAGAAATGATTGAGGAAGAACCCCGAAGTCAATCTCTGACCTCTAAATGTGTGCCCCCCCACATACATAAACACACACACACACATAATTATAAAATAAAACGTGAAAAGAGGGGGGAAGAAAGAAAGGGCCAGGGAAGGAAAGGAGGGAGAGAGAGATGGGAGAGAAAAAAGGAAAACAAGAGGCAGATGGCCCTAAATATCCACACACACTGCAGCAGGAACGGTCGGGTGGGGATCCCAGCAGAAAATTGCCTCGGTGGAGGGAGCGGCTGTGTGAGTTTTGCAGGAATGACAGGGTCAGGGGGAAAGTGTGTGAGAGTCCCCCTGCCGCTGCTGGCGACATGCAGTGTTTAATAACCTCAGAGGACAGGAGGTGAGAATCCCACTGTTTCTATTTCATCCTTCTAATCTGCAGTTGTTTTATGACTATAAACAGCCCCAGCTCAATACGAATGTCACAGAGGGTTGAAACGACTTTAATCACCTTCTCCCTGGTCTGGAAAAGAACTCAGCCCTGCTTATGGCTAGGCTCCATTTCAAATGGCAGGAAGTCTCCCACTCTTTACTCTGGGTTATACCTACTCTCCCCACCCCCCACACCCCCGGAGCCCCCAAAGCTGGCAGTCCTGGGTCGAGTGAACATTTCCCACCATGTCTCTCCCCCTCTCTTGCAAGGCATGAGAAATTTGAGATCAGAGTTTAAAGAAGAGAGGTCCATCCCGTGCATCAAAAGAAGGCTGGATCTGCAGCAGCTTGGAGTTGCTCCAATAAATCCAGCGTAGGGAGGCTGCTGAGTAGGCTCAGTGGCTGAGTGCTGGCTGCTCAACGTGAGTACCCGAGTCCATGATATTTGTCTCTCCTAGTCCTGATTATTTCACTCAACCTTCAGCTCCCTCCAAATACATAACTCAACTCTTCGTTAAGGTAGTGTAACACTCTATCGTATCTATGTACTACATTTCCTTTATCATTTGCAGATGCACATAGAAACTGGGTCACTAGTCAAGCTATTGTGACTAGTGGTCCACAGACTTCAATGTTCATTCCTTTGGGCAGATACCCAGGAGTACTAATGCTAGATCATAAGTTATGAATATGTGGGGTGGGAGGAATATGTGCACACAGGTGCCGTAGGAGGCCCGAGGGAGCACCTGATCGGCTTGAGCTGGAATGACAGGCAGCTGCGGGCTGCCTCATGTGGGTCCTGGGAATCAAAGTTGGGTCTTCCAGAAGAACCGTATGTGTTCTTAACCACTGAGCCATCCCCCCAGCTGTTGTCTTTCATTTGTGGAAGACCTTCCATATCGATTTCCACAGTGCCTGCAACTGTTTATACTCCTATCAACCCACCTCCCTCTTATCTGAACATTTGCATTGGATTTGGATTTGGACCACCCAGACCATCCAAGACAATCTCACATTTCAAGATCCTTAACTCGATTACGCCAAAGAATTCTTTCCAAGGAAGCATTGGGAATTCCAGGGGATGTGGACTTTGGCATCCCTAGGGCTGCTTCTCGGGTGATTATAGTCTTCCATCCTGAGATTCTTCCTCAAACAACTTCCTTTCTTTCCTCCTTCCTCCCCAAAGACACACTCATCCTTAGAGGTCACTTCTAATTTCCTTTCTGTTGCCATCACAAAGCACCCTGACCAAAAACGAAGTAAGAGAGGAAAGGGGATTTGTTTGGGGTCACTGCTCCAGGTCAAGGTCCATCACTCAGTAAAGTCAAGGTGAGACTCCAGCAGCTGGACGTGTCCACAGTCAAGAGCAGAGAGAAACAAATGCGCCCAGGCTACCTGCCTGTTAGCTATGCTTAGCTGGCTCCCTCCAGTCTCCTATAGCTCAGGGTCCAGCCCATGCCCTGGTGCCACCCACAGCAGGCTGCTTCTTCCCACATCAATTAACAATCAGCCATCAATTAACAATTAACAATCCCCCCAGACACACCCACTGGCCAACTTAATCTAGATGAGTCCTCCCCTAGACTCTTCGCAAATGATTCTCTTGTATAGAGGTTGCGTATGGTTGATAGTTACAAACCAGGCAGCTTACATAGATTCCAGAAAAAAAAAAAATGTCTTTGCTGGCCACAGCTATGCCTGTCTCTCAATCTGCTAACTATTCAGCAAGCCATTCACCCCTCTCACATGACATCCGGCATGCCCCAGCACTGTATGGAGGCAAGAATAGGAGAGTGACTGAGGCTTGCTGGCCACCAGCCTAGATGCAAGTGCAGTGAGAGACCCTGTCTCAAGAGAGAGAGAGAGTGACAGAGCAGGACACCCACCCAGATTTTCTGGCCTCTGTGCATATGCACAGGCATGCACACCAGTGTGTGTGCAATGTGCACACGCGTACACACACAAAGAAAAGAAAAGAAAGAAATTATGTTTTCTCTCAACTGTCTCATCACAAACTTCTTTCATCTCCAGGTGTTCCCCACCCATACTGTAGGGGGCGCTAGACAGAGAGTTAGCAGACTAATTACTGCAAATGCACCAGTCTCAACAGATTAAGTACTATAGGACTGAAAAGCTGGAGAGATGGCTCAGTGGTTAAGAGCCCTGGCTGTTCCTGTAGAGGACCTGGGTTCAAGTTCCAGTATCCACATGGCAGCTCACAACTCTTTGTAATTCTAGTTCCAAGAATCTGATCCCTTCTTTTGGCCTCTGTGGGGACCAGGCATGCAAGCGGTGCACAGATACACACACAAGCAAAACACCATACACATTAAATAAAACTAAATAGGATTAAATTAAAAATAATAAAAGAGAATCATGGGGCTGGAAAGATGGTTCCACAGTTAAGAGTGCTTGCTGCTCTTGCAGAGGACCCAAGTTCAGCTCCCAGCACTGAGGTTGGATGACTAACAACCACTTATAACTCTAGCTCCAGGACATCCAACATCTTCCACTGGCCTCCAGGGGCACCTATACTTGTGTGCACGTATTTACCCATAGACATACAGGTATATATGTCATTGAAAATAAATCTTAAAAAAAATAAGAACCATGTATTACTAGTAATTTTTAATCAGTTATTAATACTAGCTCATCATGTGGAATGCTTTCTGCAAACACATGTGGATCCAGCAGAGAGAGAGAGACCAGCCTCTGAGCAACGACTCCAGGCTCCTGGCCAGGCTTAGTAGCTAATTATGTCGGCAGCCAAAACCAGAGGTCTCAATTTGCTCCTGTGTAAAATGAGCTGGGTTGGCTATGAGGCCCCCGCAGCTCCTACCAGCCCTCCCTTCTGTGGATCCACGAACATCGTTAAAGACTTTGAGAGAACAGGAAGCCGGTGTTCTCTTACATACCTTATTAATCTGCCCTCCCCTCCAGCCTCTCCTTTCCTTCCCTGGATAGAATAAAAACAAGTTTTCAATCAAATCCAAATTCTTCGTCTGCATTTTTAGTCCTTTCCCATCATCACAAGTTTCCATGCCCAGTCCCACATACACTGAAAAAAAAAAAAAAAAAAAAAAAAAACCTCGGTCATGGCAGAGAGCACCGACAAACGCCAGAGCTTCATGCAGCTTGACTCCAGCCTCTGGAAATGGCAGAATGCACAGGCAGGATCTCCCAAAGCATTTCAAGACAGCTGGTCCAGACCCCAGCGTCAAAAGTGGGTGTTCTAGTTTTCTTTTTGTTACTGTGATGATCAAACACTCCGATCTAAAGCAACTTAGGGGAGGAAAGGGTTAATTTGTAGACGTCTCCAGGTTACAGTCCATCACTGAAGGAAGTCAGGGCAGGGACTTAGAAAGTAGAAGCCATGAAGGAATGCTGCTGTCTCACTCTCAGGCAGAGATAGAGATAGAGATAGAGATAGAGATAGAGATAGAGATAGAGAGATAGAGAGAGAGAGAGACAGAGAGAGAGAGACAGAGAGAGAGACAGAGACAGAGACAGAGACAGAGAGATACAGCTCAGGACCACTGCCCAGGGAATGGTGTCACCCACAGTGGGCTGAGCCCTCCAACATCAATTAACAATCAAGACAGTGCCCCCACAGACATGACCATAGGCCAATCTGATCTAGGCCATTCTTCTGTTGAGACTCTCTAATCAAATGACTCCAAACTGTGACAAGTGGATAGTTAAAGCTAGCTAGGACAGTGGGAGAAGTTTTATCTCTTTCCAGTCTTGGCAGTGACATTTTTATACTTGGTGACAGAATAGTCCATAGGACAGAAGATCATGTGAGAGTGACAGGGCTCATGGCTGGAGTTGTGGATAGACGGCTGCCCATGGAACCTCTCTTTCTCTGGACTACTCCTTCCCATGGGTTCATCTCCCACGTTGTATCATTCTCACATAATTTTGAACATTTTCTGAGGGTGGTGATAACAGGGTAGTTCCCTTCCATGATGGTTAATATTGT
>CABHPP010149645.1:0-11725 GCA_902168425.1 Peromyscus attwateri
ATTGGTGTTGACTGCCCCACTGGCCATAGATTTAATGTAATAAAAATCATATGAAACTTAATATACAAAACACAAACACATTCAAAACCACTATTTAACTCTCAATGAATGCTGATTAACTTTATTTCCATTTCATGATTGATAGTGAGTAGTTATTGCAATGCATCTGTGCAAGATGTTGCATTGTGGAAACAAAATAAAACACACAATAGATTTCCCTATTTTATTTCTTATAATTATACGTAACTTTAGTATTGATTAAGAATACACACTGCTGGGCGGTGGTGGCACACGCCTTTAATCCCAGCACTCGAGAGGCAGAGCCAGGTGGCTCTTTGTGAGTTCGAGGCCAGCCTGGTCTACCAAGTGAGTTCCAGGAAAGGCGCAAAGCTACACAGAGAGACCCTGTCTCGAAAAACCAAAAAAAAAAAAAAAAAAAGAATACACAAATCAACATGATTATTAAGAGACAGTGCAATGAGTATCTGAAAACTTACTTAAAGCACTAAATATCACTTACCAAATGAAATGTCAGTACATTAAAATAGGAATCTAGAATTATATAGAAAAATAAAATACTCCTTAAATTAAGTACCACTAAACAAAGAGGTAGCAATATCCAGACACCATAGAATGTTGGACATGAAGTAAAAAAAAAACATGGAAAATAGAGGTGGTGAAGGTATTTAGATTAAAGATTAAATTACAATAGTGTAAGAGAAATTAAATTAGCTGGATGAGGCGGCACAGGTCTGCAAGTCATAGAATATTGAAGAGGGAAAGTTGAGTTCTACATAAGTTTACTATGATGTAAAATTCTGTATAAAAACAGAACAAACAAAAACAAAACAAAAATCCAAAGCAAAGATATTTGAACAAAAAACATCAAAGAAACATGGGGAGAGAGAAAAAGACTGATAGCTTTGGGAAAATGAATAGGAAACATAAAGTATAAACGACACGGGAAGGGAGGAATATGTAAAGGTATCCAGTTACACTGCAACCACAGCACACACTAATGGTGTCCTTCCCATACTTTCCACTACCCACATCTTACTCTTTTCCCAAATTGTTAATAAACCTCTGGACATACATGGGGTGTTTATGATTTCAGAAAAGTATTATTTCTGAGAATCAAGCTTTAATCAATGATTAATCAAAGTTCACACTGTTGTAGCCCATTGGGGTCCTTCTTAAGGTATGGTTCCCATGTTCCTTATTAGTTTTAAGTTTCTCTGTAGATTAAATTGGTGTTGAGCATGATGAAAACTGTCTGAGACATTTTTTATTGTTGTTGTTGTTGTTGTTTGTTTTTTGTTTTTCGAGACAGGGTTTCTCTGTGTAGTTTTGGTGCCTTTCCTGGAACTTACTCTGTAGCCCAAGCTGGCCTTGAACTCACAGAGATCCACCTGGCTCTGCCTCCCAAGTGCTGGGATTAAAGGCGTGCGCTACCACCGCCCGGCCTCTGAGACATTCTTTTATCATGCTTTTCCTTTGTGTCTTGAGTCTCCTTTACTGTAACCTATAACATTTCTTTCTATAAGATAAATTATAGACGAGTCACCCTGTTTAAAGCTATGTGCATTAAAATCCCTGTACCAATTTCAACAGGGACTGATAACTGCAGCAGTGATTTTGTAAGTGATTTATAAATACAGAAAGTACATGCTAAGTCATTTATGCAAACAGCAACAAGAGCTTCCTTCCCTGTGGCATGTGTGGGCACTGGTTGTAATTCCCAAATGCTATGATATTGTAATTATGCCAACTTTTGCATATGATGTTTTGGCATAATCCACATTTGGAAACATTTCTTAGGGAGTATTCTAATAATGTGCATGGCAGTAATGGATACAATAAGGAGGAAGAGTTTGTTGCTTGTCACCACTGAAGTACCAACTAAAGAAAACTACGACCTGAATCCAGCCACTTAATAGTCAAGATGACTGTTGAAGCTGAAGATCCTCCATTGTGTTATGCAGAGATATTCAGTTTCTGCCTCAAGAGCAAGTCCTGCTTGGCATGTTGACTCAGGCTGATTTATTATGTTGGGACTTGAACATTTTGCTTCATAAGCCTGGCAGACTTCCTAATTACTCTGTTGATAATTAGAAGCAATGATTCACTCTGCAATGGGTATCATCTAATATTCAAGAAAGCTTAGAAATTGTTTGCCTCATTCCTAGTGATTAGAGTTGGGAAGTTAAATGTTCAGCCCTTTCCTTAGAAAAGAAGACCAGCCAAGCTGCTTTAACTATACTCACTATAGTGTCTGAGGACTGTAATTCCAGAAGATGTACCTCTTTTGAACTAATAATATGGGGATACACTGATGATAGATAATGTATCTGACTTCAAACCAGAAATAGAAAGAGAAATGCCACAATCATTTATCCCTGAGATTTATCTGAGAACTATAACTTTGCTGTATCATTAAGTTTGGGATAAAGTGAACTAGAGTTGCCAATAATAGAGCATGCATCTATTGAAAAACATTGTAGAGCAGCAGTAAGCTTGATTAGAAAGCTTTAGCTCAGGAAGCTTGTTTGCCCTCAAACCAGAAATGTGTAACCTCCCATGGATCAAAATCGAGTTGATACTGTGATCACGAGGTTTGCTGAACTTGATTATTATGAGTCACTGGTTGTGGCCAGAGAAGTATCATTGTATTCAATAGAGTCATAGCTGTGGATAGAACCACTACTTATCTATCTAATATGAACTTTCATTTTATTTATTTTAAACAACTTAAAATTAATAATTAAGAAGAACAGTTGAAACTGTATATGTCACATATCTATCATCTATATATCTAAGATATGTAAGTGAATTAAGATACACTCAGCTGCACAAACAGAATATTCTCAGCAGCAATACTTAAACAATGAAGTAACTGTATGTATGTCAGACAAAACCCCAGAGGTAGGTACTTATGCAGTTTTTGCAATATTTGTAAGATATCATCTATCAGTATATCTATTGAATATTTTAATCAGGTTTTTATTCTGGATGATCATTATTTAGACACTTTGGGTCTAAGTAATTTAGTCCAATTTATCAGACCTTTAGAGAGATGATTACAGATAAAGAAGAGAGTAAGCATCTGATGAAAGCCATCTCATTATGATGCAGTGTCATTACAATGGCAGACTTTGTGTCTTCCTTATTAATCAGAAGGCTTATAGCAAAATAAATGACATAAATCCTTCATTTTGAAATTAGACCTCAAATTGAAATTAAGTATACAAGTAATTCCTAGTTTTGAGTTATAATAGCCAAAATATATCTCTGTGGTATTTTGAATATGAATGGCTACAATTTAAAAATAAAATTTGGCTCTTACTCATCTACTCTAAATATGAACTTACATATTTAGATTATTATGTGACACTAATGAAAATATCAAAAGTTAGTGATACAAATCTTACATTTAATGGAGCTGAAAAATTACATGTTAATGGAAGAAAAGTAGCTAAAGAATGGTTAAGTTAAAGGTTTTTTTGTTTACAAATAGATTGTCAATGAAAGAGTCATTTTATTATCTGAACATGATGTAAGTAGCACATAGTTATGTGTTCTGCATATTAAGTGTTATTAGATCTTTTAAGATGAGATTATGGGTATATCTGTAATTTATGCAGAACAAATATGAAAAAACTTGTAATGAATGTTTATGTTATCATATTTGATTTATTTAATATACACTTAAAGTAAAGCTTCTTAACTTCTGCTTCTTCAAACAGATTAGCTCTCCAAACTAACTAATGGAGAAATTCTTGCAATTTCACTCATATGTACATTTGAGGACAAGATACTCATGCTATAAAAGTCTTCATGCAACACTTTGAGCAATACCAAAGCAACTATTATTGGTATTACATGTTAAGTTTATAGTGTAACTGTGTTAACAATGCTACTCCACACATGAGAAAAAAGTGATAGGCCAATTTGACTCCATGTATAACTACAGAAACCATGGCCATTTGCCATGTTGAGTATTGATTGTTTCAAGGGGTTGGGAGTACATTGATGAATGCAATGTGGGGAAGTTGTTTTGTAGAGACAGAGCCTCATATGAGGTCATTCCTTGATTCTTGTGGTTATGGCTTCAGGAGAGGTATGTGATCTCCACTTCTTTTGCTTTCCTCTTTAGAGGAAAGATGGTAATTTCTTTCTGCAATGCTCCAATCATTGAAATCCACCAGAGGTCCTCATCAAAGCCAAGGATGTCAGCACCATGACCTTGAATCACTATATATTTAAACTAAACAAACTATTTTTTAAGTTACCTATCCCAAACACTTTATTATACTAATAGCAGATAGGATAAAAAACCATCCTAATACTCTAATTGAATTTCTAGATGACCTGTTTATTATTTAATTTTTGTGATACTTGTTTCTTCACATATGCTAAGGGAATATGTGTCACCTTAAATATGAACAAAGCAGAACAGACATATGTCTATTGAACTTTATCTGTCCTTAGAAAATATATTCATTAACATGAGATCTGGAAAATATGTAGTAAAAATTATGTTACTGAAGCTTAACGTGGTGTTTCATTACTGTAATCTCAGAATTGTGGAGAGTGGGTTACGAGGAACAAGAGTTCCATAACAGATTGTAGTACATAGTTTAGCTCCCATCTCAAAAGAAAATTACGATGAGAATTTCTGTGATAAAGACTTGAGCCAAGCTTTTTTTAAGTGTGAAATTATAATAGCAAATGATCACTCCACTTAATGAGAAAAGTGCCTATGTTTGGACTGTTTCTACATTTTATTTCTGGATGAACTAAGGCATAATATTATGAGAGTATGAAGTTAAGCACATGGTGATGACAGAATCAGTAACCATGCAATTTAATTCTGGGAGCTATCAAAGAAACAATGACCTTGGTAAGTATATTGCTCACCCACATACTTAAAACATCTGAAGTGCTTAATCAGAATTTCTGGTTTCAAGGTGAAGATTAGGTATATGCCTTCTACTCAAGTAAGTTAACCTATATATTCTTCTATCTTGATCTTTGTCCAAGAATGCCACAAACTGGTAAACCAGGCTCCACATTTACATAATTAAGGCCCTTTATTTGCCTTATCTAGCCACTATTTGAAACTATTCAAAATGAATTTCATTTGACCTTTCAAAATTTTGGATCTCTTTTGGTGATATAAAAATATTTGTCCTTCTATTTATTTATTTTTTTTGAGACAGGGTTTCTCTGTGTAGCTTTGGAGCCTGTCCTGGAACTCACTCTGTAGCCCAGGCTGGCCTCGAACTCACAGAGATCTGCCTGCCTCTGCCTCCCGAGTGCTGGGACTAAACAAAATACATATTTCTAAAAAATATAAACTAATCATAAAGGTGTGACTTACAATCAGATTGTTCTACCCTGTAAACAATTCAAGAAACTGAATGTTGTCAGTAAATCATGAGTTTCTCCATTATGTCTTTTCAGGTCCTAACCCTCATTGACCATATTTTTTCCAACTTAAAACAGTATAGACTAGATTTAAACTTCATAAAATTCAAAAGTCATATCATGTAATCTTATTGTGGGATTTTAGTTGGGTTGATTCTGTGCAGGTCTTCTGCACATAGTTATAACCTCTGTGAATTCATGTGGCAGTTACATATTAGGTATAGAAAACATTATTTAACATAATTCCTCCACTATCTCTAGCTCTATAATTAATCAAGCTCTTCATCCATGATGATTCCTGAACCATGGGGAGAGGAGGTATGCCATAGATGTCTCATTTTTGTTTGTTTACATTCAATCTCATATTCTCTGTATATAACAATTCCATAAAAATTCCTTTCATATATATCTAGGAAGCTTCTAGAATAGTAGGTTTCCACATGACTTTTCAAAAGAGCTCAACTGTTAGTCACCCCTTCCCATGTCCCCTTTTTACCTAACCCTGCAAATTACAGTAACAATCTGCCTGCAACATATACTGGTGCATTAGTGGCTCAGAAGTTATAGGAGTAACCAACCATTTTTATAAATTGTATTCCAGGCCCATGATGATGATGTAGAACCTATACCTTACAATCTTAATGAGGTCAAGAACCTGAAATTAGAAAGGTCATGGGCTCCGGTGGTAAACCTACTTTTAATGTGGTAGTTACAGAATCCTTTAGTGAAAATTTAAGAGAGAGTGGAAGTTATGAGTGAAATAGCTATTTCAAGGACCAAGTACCTCAGATCAATAGTAAGTTAGCAAAGCCTTCACCATAATTATCAAGCTCATAACTGAAAAACCTTATTTTGGTCAGCACAGATATTTATGTAAAACCTAGTAAGTGTGACTTTATCCTTTCAAATGTTTACAGCATAACACTGCTTGCCTGTAGGCACTTCTTTGTGTTGTGTATAATCAACATGCTGAGTTTTTTTGTTTGTTGTGATATTTGGTGCTATTCCATCATAATAGTGCACCCATCCCACCTGACCTTACCATTTTTTTTTTGGACAGAGTTTCTCTGTTTAACTTCTGGTGCCAATCATGGAACTCACCCTATAGATCAGGCTGGCCTCAAACTCACAGAGATACACCTGCCTCTGTCTCCCAAGTGCTGGGATTAAAGGCGTGCAGCACTACAGCCCAGTGTGATCTCAGTTTTATGTATATGTTTCTGTAATTTTCTTCATTTTTCACTTTACTTTATTCTATTCCCTGTTGCCTCAGTTCTGTTTCCAGACATAAATCATGATAGTCTCCACATATAATCTACTAAAGCAACACAGCTATAAGATGACACCCAATGGCATGCTCATAGGATCAGTACATTGTTCAGCCTCATTAGAAAAGCTTCTTGTAGTAGTAGATGATAACTGACACCAGTGCCCACAACTGAACAGTGTGTACAATGAGAGACCTTGGAACACTAAGCCCTAAATGTTTATCAAAACACTCCTCTCAAGACTCAGTATCTATACTGAAGAGAAGATAGAAAAGTCATAAGAGGCAGATATGGTGAATGACTCCATGGAAACTGTATCTTCTAGACACAATAGCAAAATACATAAGGAACCTACAGAGTAAGTGACAGCATGCATAAGACCTGCCCAAATCAAGCCAGGCAATATCCAAGTACTAAGCCTGGGAAGTGGACATAAAAGCCCAAAAGCAACCAAGATGCTATCTGCAAGTGATAATCTACTGAATGAGGGAAAATCAGTTTTAGTCAATGGAGTGAAACCAACTATTCTCCAATGCTCATGAGTAACTGACCAACATAAAATGGACACCATGTTTATGTGTACTACTATGGCTATGGGTTGAAGGATTGTTTTTGTTTGTTTGTTTGTTTTGTTTTGTTTGCCTTTGGAGGTCTTTATTTTGCTTTGTTTTGTTTTGTTTTTTGATGACTTTTCATTTCTTTTGCCTTCCTTTGCTTTGTTTTTGAGAAAGAGATAAAGAACATGAAGTTGTGTGGGAAGAGAGGTGGGGATGATTTGGGAAGAGTTGGTGGAGAGGAAAGAGTATGAACAAAAAAGTGAGTATTTATACATATATGTATAAACACATGTGTGCAAATCACATGTGTTCTTATTGTCTAAACTTTCACAATACCAACTTCATTCCTGAAATGTTCTTAATTTTCTCATGTGATAACTGTACACAGCCTAAAATTATTTGATAGTGTGATTGACATATGATACAGATTGGCAAAATGTTACCATCCTCTGATTTCCTTGCTCATTTTATTTAACCTCCTTTCAAGTTCTTAAATACCTAAGTCAATACTCATTATAAAGTAGATGATTATGACAGAAAGCTATTTAAATAGTACATTTAAAAACATATAACTGTTTTCATAGAAAAGTACTTAAAGTTAAAACATTTTCATGGGATTTACTCTAGTATTGAGAATATAGCTGTGTGATGAGATGGTAGAATTTTGTATTCAAGATTCAGAATTCTAATATTAAGTAACATAATTAACATTTAAAAAAGAAAAGTATACATAAAATCTCATTCAATATCCAATACTTTTAAATTGCTTATTAGAAAACAATGACATAAATCCAATTCTAGTTTAATTTTTTTCTAGTCATATATAAAGTAGTTGCAGTGCTATATTTGCAGAAAAATATCAAGACTGAACAGTTGGTAACTGAAATTTATAGTGGCCCATTTGTTTAGAGAAAACACATTGCTAAATTTAAAACTCATTATGTTTAAAGTATGATAATTCTATACTCAAAAAATTGGAATTTTCAAATTTGCTTTCAAGAACTCCATTCTCATTCAAATAATTCAATCTCTGTAATAATGCAATCAACTAAATAAACACATCCTCCATAATTTCTTAATGGTAATAAATGATAGAAATATTTAGTTTTCTAACTTTTAAAATAATCAAAACAATAATCTACTTGTTAGCTAATTAAAATGATTATTTAAATCATAACAAAGCAGTATGACTAATTTTCAATTACGGTTCTATTTGCTCACCATGCCTCAGTGGATTATGCTGTGAATGTTTAAACTGATCATTCTTTATTTAACTTAACCACACATTTAATTATTATTTGGAAGAATGTTATTAAAAATAATTACCACAATGTTTTTGTTAAAATGATTATACTTTGAAGGCCACACATTTTAATAAGATAAATGAAGTAAAACTATAGAATGTATGTCAAAAAGCATGCTAATTTTAACTTTATGTTATGTCAAATGCTTTCACATAAAAATATTTATATTTTTCCATATTATTTTTAATACCTTTTAAGTTACATACGAAAATCATAATAGCCTTTTTTGCTTACATTCTTTCCAAAATCTGTACTTGAAGCTCAAAATTATCATTCCTAATAACTATATGGATATAAAACAGTAAAATCTAGTAGTTGATATTTTAAAAGACACCACCAAAATATCACCAAAAATTCAACTATTTATCAAACAAATTATTTCAAAAAATCAGAAAAAAAATCTTTCTGGGAAATTGTAAAAATATAATGTATTATAACACAAAGTAAGATTTGCAATAAAACGTAATACAAAATGTCAATGAATTACAAAAAAAAATCAAGTAAAAATAGAAAAATCCAGGGAGATATTCCATATACTTATATTAAGACAGTAAAGCAACAAACACATTCCTAGAGCAAATCAAATCAATCTGTCAGATATGGAAGGCCCCATAATCATTTGTTGGATATGATTAAGAGTTTGCCATTCATACAATTACAGTTAATTTAGACAGTGGACACCTGTGGCAGATGCATCCTTATGACAATGACAGCATACAATTATGTGTGAGAGATTTCCTGGGCTGTGGTTGATGAAATGATTTACTTAGATGTCCACGAGAATCAGAACTAAAAGTCTACCAAGAGAACGGAGAGACGACTCGGCTTGAAGTGTGGGCACTGCTCGTGCCTCTGTAGTTCCTAAGTATACATTTTTACTCCTGAAGAGGGTATATGTCCCATTCCACTTTCTGCATTGGGTGGCTTACATCCATCTGGAACGCTAGAGCTGGTAGATCCTCTTTTGGCCTCAGTAGGAAACTGTACTCACGTGCACTTACCTACATGCACATTCACACACAAACACACACTATTGAAAAATGACACAACTCATTTAAAATAGACAAACTATTTAAAATGAATTTACTTAATTGAATTTATAAAATTGCAGAAATTTAAAAAAAAAAAGCTATTTACAAATGACAGCCAACTAACTGGCTAGTATTCCAAGGGTATTGGATTGGTGTGGTATCTTAGTACTTCCACTCCTTTCCTGTTTAGAAGAGGAAGCCAGAGGATCTCTTCAACCTAGGTGTGCAAACAGATGAGTGAGTAGTGGGTAAATAAAATCAATTACATACCTCAATATGTAGTAAAAAATACGATGCTACTAAATGTTAAGAAATTACAGTTAATGAAAACAGGTCTTTTAACTTCAATGGCTGTATTTACACAAAGATACTGTCATATAATGAATGGATTGTAAAACTAAATAAAAAAATGTTAATGAAATCACAAAATGTCAACAGAAATCAAAGTGCAATGTTGTCACCAGAGTTCCTGAACTTACAGCTTTAATAATTAACTTTTCTAGAACAATAAAAGATTGGCTCAACAGGGAAAATCTTGCAGTAAAAAAGACATTAAAAGGCTAATTATTGGTATATCTTAAAGCCCCAATCATCTCTCTCGGAATTCGAAGTATATACTGATTACAATGAAAACTCAGTCTCTCCAGGATGTCAGCCCTCAGGAGGCCATGACTTGAATGTCTTGTTTAACTTATTTCCACGAATAGAGTAGAGAAGTCAATGGACCACAAAGGGTAATAACAATGATCTTAGATTCTCATGTTAAATCAGGATCCTCAAAGAATTTACGGAAACACAACTGGAATATCAATAAGAGAAAACATGGAGATAATGAACTGGAGCCCCCACTCTGGCCTTCGGGTATAGGCAGGACAGGGAATAATCCTCTATGAAGCTCTAAGCAGAGGTCTACTCTTTTATTTTATTTTATTTTTAATTCTTCTCTAGATATTATATCCTGACTGTAGTTTCCCCTCTCCCCCCCCCAGCACCCCCCCATTTCCCCTCTACCTAAGGCCAACCCCCTCAATCCCAGTCCTCCCTTCAGAAAAGAGCAGGCCTCCCAGAGACATCAACCAAACATGGCAGACAGGCACATAGGATCACATCAAGGCTGGAGGAGGCCACTTAGTAGGTCCCTCAAGCAGGCAAAGACTCAAAGACTGCCCCCTGCTTCCACTGTTAGGAATCCCACAAAACACCAAGCTAGTCAGCCATTTTACACACACACACACACACACACACACACACACACACACACACACCCCTACAAGCTCCCTGATACCATGGAGCCCCCATGAGTCGTGGCCAGTTGATTCTGTGGGTTGTGTTCTTTTGCTATCCTTGACCCCTCTGGTTCCTCCAATTCTTCCTCCCCCTCCTGCTCAGGGCTCCCTGAGCTCCAGGCTAATGATTTGCTGTGAGATTGCATCTGGTGCATTGCTGCATCTGCTCCCATCATTTGCTGGATGAAAGTCTTTCTGGTCTCTTTGATGAAGATTCTGCTAGGCACCAGTCCCAGAACACTACACAGGAGTGAAAAATGGTAAGTTGAAGGTTTTGTGGCTGGGTTGGTGTCCCAATCCCTCCACTTGAGTTCTTACCAGTATAGTTTACAGAAGATGGTTGGTTCAGGCTCCATGTCTCCTGTTGCTAGGAATCTTGGCTAGCGTTACTCTCATAGATTACATGCGGTTTCCATTACACTAGGTTTGCACCTCGCCCATCAAATGTAGCTCCCCCATTTCAGTTGTTTCTCCCAGTATTCGGCTCCCCCACACACACACCTGATTCGTCCTTTTCCCAACACCACCCACACCTAGTCTGTAGCTGAAATCTCTTTCCCCTTCCCAGGGAGATACTTGAATCACTCCTTAATACTTCCTTCTTACTTAGCCTCTCTGGGTCTGTGGACCTTAGGATGATTTTCTTTAATTTTGCAGCCAATAGAGGCCTACTATCTTTTTTATTAATTTGTTTAATTGGTGCAGGGTTTCTATGAATAACTCTGGCTGTCCTGGAACTCACTCTGTAGTCCAGCCTGGCCTAGAACTCAGAGATCCACTTGCCTCTCCCCAACAAGTGCTGGGATTAAAGGAGTGGCCCACCACCTTCAGGCTAGAGGCCTACTCTTTTTT